>JWHW01018829.1:72403-88299 GCA_000931545.1 Papilio glaucus | reverse complement strand
GATATTACGCAAGTCTAGCCGAAAATACAGATCGCCTGGTTGAATCCCTTGGCAAGACTATAGGTACAAACGTGGACATTGTACCAGTTATGTCTGACTGTACTCTAAATAGTATATGTGGTACGTTTGACATTACAATATTGAACTCAATGTAGTACTAACTATATGTTGTAGTGCAATTAGAATAGCAACTTCAACATATACAAATTCCAGATCAATATAAGTTAAATATAGAAATTCCAGATATATAGAACACTCGTGAAGCGAGTTCATTTACAAACATTGTAATATGCTAACAATCTTAGACATGTAAATATATACATATATATATCCATGAACCGACCGATAAGGTATTAGGTCAGGGTACGCAGTAAGTGTCATGACACTAGATATTTGTTAATTTTGAATTTAATACTGTTTTAATACAAATAAATATGTAAATTAAAATGTATAAACCGCACTTTCAGAATCGACAATGGGCACGAAGCTTGATGATGACACTATTGGGAAGACTTACAAGAATGCAATACATGAGTTAGGTCGACTCCTTGTAGAAAGATTTATCAGAATTTATCTTTATATAGATTTTGTTTTTAAATTGTCTGCGCTCGGAAAGAAACAGCAAAAGTGCCTTGCCGTCGCTCATAATTTTACACGCAAAGTTATAAATGACCGAAAAAAATATGTAACACAAAATGGCATTCATTTATTCGATACTATTGTTGACAACGATGATGAGGAATTTACAACAATGTATGCTAAGAAAAGGAAGACGGCAATGTTAGATTTACTTATATTGGCGCAACAAGATGGTTTGATCGACGCAGTTGGTGTTGAGGAGGAAGTCGATACGTTCATGTTTGAGGTACAATATTTAATTATTATGACATTAAGATTGAACAAATTGAATAATCGTTAATAATAAGCATAAAAATATAACATATTTTTTACAACAGGGCCACGATACTACGGCATCGGGATTAACATACTGTTTGATGTTGCTGGCCAACCACTCAGAGATACAGGTTTAAGTATTTCTAGTACTATAACGTTAATTACAAAATATCTAATAAAGCAGAAATTTCTATAATCACAAAACTTGATTTGATTATTAATTGGTATGACGTGGATCCTTTTTCATTGTGTATTTCTTGAAATGTTTGTTTCTTTTAGGACAAAATAGTATTAGAACTACAAGAGATATTTGGAGACACAAAACGAACCGCATCTGTAGAGGATCTGAACGCGATGCAATACCTGGACCGGTGTATCAAGGAATCGTTACGACTTTACCCTCCAGTGCCTTTCATTGGCAGAAGATTAAATGAAGCGGTCAAATTGAGTAAGCAATTTAATCTTTTATGAATCTAGAATAATTAATAGTTAGCTTCAAATAATATTTTTGAAAATATGTTGGCTAAATGGCAAGAATTCAAACAACGTACTATATATGACTTGAAATAATTTAGTATTTGTAATCGATATAAATAAATGAAGAATCTGACTGACTGATATATCAACGCACGGTCTACTGGGTGTAGACGAGAAATTTTGCATAGCGTTTTCTGTTATTACGTTCGCGAAAATATATCTTTAACTAATTGGTGGCCAGCCACGATCACAGGAAGATATGAACGCTGACTCAGTTTCCGATTTGAACTTTGCTGACCTAAAATTATTTCTCTCTACTCCTCAGAAAAATACAATTTATTCGTTCTGTTTATTTAAATGTTGTGTGTCAATTCACACCTCATGTTATATTATGTTTATGTTAACAAATGTAACACTACATACAACAAAATAAAAAAACTAATGTTGTAATAATTTTTAGGTAATTACACAGTGCCAGCGGGTACGTCCTGCCACATCCATATCTATGATCTACATCGTAATGAACGTCTGTATCCAAACCCTCTGCTGTTTGACCCGGACCGATTTCTGCCAGAGAACGTGGCAAAGCGTCACAATTACGCGTACATACCTTTTAGCGCGGGATCACGGAACTGTATTGGTATGCACATCCATTTTTAAACTCTCCATTATTATGGATTAGAGGTTTATTTTGGTTTTTTTTATAGGCCAAAAATTTGCAATGATGCAAATGAAGTCGATAGTTTCTGCGATGTTAAGAAACTATGAATTACATCCAGTTACGAGTTGTTCGGATCTACGCTTCCAGGGAGATTTGGTGTTACGGAACTCTGAACCTGTGTACGTTAAATTCACAAAGAGAGAAATGGTTATTTGAGAAAATGTTTATTTATGTTGTTTTATCCATTTATACCTTTAATTATTTTTACAATATGTCTTAATATTTTTTGATTATATATAAATATCGATGTATCTGTTGATTATATTAAATTCAGTTTCATTCACTTCTTGCCTATCAATTTGCAAAGATTATCGCTGCACCTAGTTTGGATACCTCCCCCGAGTTTGTAGTATTTACCTACAGCATTTGATAGAACAAGATCTAGTATTTCATCAAGTGTTGTCAGTTATATTAACGACTTTTTCACTTTTAGATAATTAGTAGCCTTGCGGTACTCCTCTGATTTTGACTTTATTTCTATTATCGTAATGTTAACGAGTTATTACATACATATTAAGTTTCATCAAGAAGACCTTGCATGACGCAGAGGTAGTCGACTGAGGTTGCCAGCGAGTGAGCCAGCAGAATACTTCGGGTCAGTACTTCGCGCACCTTCCACATGTCGTTGATCGGGCAAGGACGGAAAATGGTAGACAGAGCGCGCTTTACGACGGTGGCAGGGTAGAAACGATGAGGCTGGTTCAGCCACCAACTGCAACAACAATATGTACACTTCAAAGTGTAAGCAAAAATAAACGCGAAAGCGTTTAGCTAACAGCTGACAACGACAAGACAAAGAACGATAGAAAGGGTTGCGTAGGTTACAAATAATAAAATACTGATTTATGGAAATATTTCAATTGTTGTTATGAATTACTAACCTTAAAAAAAGTCCTTCATAAACAAAATAAGTAGCGGCAACCACGAATATAGGATACAGTAGCGGCATCAAAACAAGAAGGATTAAGAGCAATGTAGCTATGAGCTTTAGGAATGTGGGGAATGGAGCACCATAGCGCCAGAGACAGCGGATGTCGCAGGCGAACTCCTTTATCAGTACTTTCAGTCGCCCCAGACGAGAAGCTGATCGAAACTGTCGAAAAACATACAAAATTCAAGCATATGTTAAAATGTACATCACATTTTGTAATTTCTTTTGTTGTTTTATGTTTAGTGTTGGTTTTGATCTTCTTATATTTTCCAAAGTAAACAGTCACTCTTCGGTTTACACTTGAAGAGCGTCACTGCATCCACAGTTTCTAGGTTATAGTAAAAAAAAGACGAAGCTTGGTTCTTATGCACAGAATCTATTGCACTAACAAATAAGTAGTCCCCAATCGCTGAGACTACCCATAGACCTCCTTTTGACTTCCTAAAAATGAAATATGTCCAATATTGACAACAATACAATTAAAAAATGGTGTTGTCTCCATTGTATTTTAATGCCATTATTGTGACTAAGAATATTGCAACACATATGAATGTAGCCTCGTAAGGACATTGGGAAGTCGCTGGATGAAAACTGAGAAGCGCAACAGTGAACTGATACAGTCTGATGATATGAATATATAGTTAGCCTAGAGGCAGGGGTGAGTTTATGTAATTACTGAGTTTATAAGTGACGATCACCTGTAACCGGCACACTAGGAGATTCAAATTAAATTGCTAATATACCACCTGATACAAAGTTTCTTACTTCAACCATAAAAGCCTTGTTAGTACGACGGTAGGGCTTCATGATAATATAGTGTTTATGTGTTATCTGTCATAATTTCATATTGCTTATTAATTTACTGGTAATATATTATGAATGATGGTGATATCTTAACTTTATTTTATTTACATGTTTAGAAAATAGAGGATGGAGACCTTCAACGTTAACAACTATGACATATTGACGTGATTGATGTCAAAGAGAATGTAATGACTACTTTAATAAGAGGCTTGGCTTCGAACAAAAGAGTTAAGTTACTTTGGCCTAAAATCTCAACCAATATGCAAATTTTTAACGTGGTATTTTCTGAAATACAAGGAAAAACGATGCTACCAACCTAACAGACTATATAGCGAAGTACGCTTGGTCATCGATATAAATAAAAAGTAGGATTGTTATCGAGAGTCCATAACATTTGCTAGGCTATTTAACATCACTTTATGTAACTTAGGAGCGGAGTGAAATTGAAAACTGTATGCGTAAAAGGGATAGACAATTAAAAAATACAAAAAAAAAAATAGAGATTTTATCAAGATATACAACACAGCGAAAATGATAAACAGCAGTATAGTGATAAACAGAACAGACAGTTAAATTAAACTGCATGGCGGGTGAAACCGCGTGAATAATGTCAAATGTCATAGCTGGTAGCTGGACAACCCTGATTGATATGTCTAATGTAGATTACGCACAATATACGTCAAAATTCTATAAATATGTCACATATTTAGGAGGTATCAATAATATTATAATACAAAAAATAGAAATATATAAAGTATCTGGGATATGTAATATATGGACAGATTTTTTTAAATACCCCGATTGTAAAAAAGGATGCTATTAAACTTGTATTTAATATTATAGCAAAACCTTTATATCAAAACTAAATTTATTAAATACCTTATTATATAAAAACTGGTCGCTGTCTGTACATTGAAGATATTTGACAAAAACTATTATTGGGCCGTCATAAACGGAATAAAACCCAAAACAATGATTATTAGAACTTTTGCCTGTTTGTCTGTGCGTTTGTTACTGCTAATCTCAGAAACGGCTTAACCGATTTGGGTGAGGTTTTCACTAATCTATTGGGGTAAGCTTCACTTAACATTTACCTCAATCGGTTTATAAATAAAAAGTTATATCAATTTAACTGTGCTACGGCCATATGGTGTCGATCCCACATACGCAGGAAAAGGAAGAAGCGAGGTGTGCCAGGATTGCGCCAAATGGAAATCCATAATCTCTGCCTACCCCTCTGGGTTACGGGCGTGAGCGCATATTTATTTATATATTTTGTAAAATAAACTAGTTTAATTTTTTTAAAGAAATTATTTATTGCAGCGCATTCAACCGCATCTGTGAATCACAAAATTACTATACCACAGGTAGTTAAATAATACGAGTTTAGGTTTCAATTGCAAGTATTTATTGTGCTCAGTTTAGTAAATATTATATGCTATAAGTTGTTTTGCATTTTATTCTTACGGTAATTATGTATTGTTAACATTTATTTTTTTAATAGAAGAAAAAGCCAATGAAGAAGAAATTTACCTAATATTAAGGTGATCGCTACCCCTAGGCACCTGTCACAAGCTAATGAGTGACAGACAGTTAAGGGCATGTTTTCCCTTTTCTCTCCATCCCCTCCCCCGCAAAATATTCTTCCCCTACCCATCCATTCCTTACTAGAAATGGATGGGAGGGGACATATATTTATAAAATAACGTTTAAAAGTATAAATTACTAGTTGTAAGTTTATGTTCGTTCTTCAAACTTTACGTAGACGGGGGTTGTAGAGCGCAGCATCAGGTCGGAAGTGTAGGTGATATCTTGTGGCCTGGTCACTGGCAGCAACCGGTACCGTCTTAGAATAGCTAATATTGCTAGTTTAATTTCAATGATTGCGAATTTCTGGCCTGCGGACGTAAAGGTTTAGTTCATACAAAACAAATACGGGAATTTGATACAATTTCTAACAGTTAAGGGTTCCAATCGTAGCTATCTTCTGTTCGTTCTTCCGAAAAAAATATCATTAATGTGCCTGGATTACCCTACACAATCACGTTCTAGCACAATTCGGTAATGTGCGAGTAGCAAAAACTTATTTAGAAGAGCAGCAAAAACTTATTTACTTATTTTAGAAGAGTTCCTAGAAGTTTTTCTAGTGTCTAGTATTTATTCATATCCTGGTATTTAGTTCTTAGAAATACAAATCATTGTTTACGACAAAGCATAGGTAATAGACCACAAAATAGTTTCAACGCATTTAAAAAAGCTGGGTACACAATTTGAAACAAAATAAAGCTCGATATAGGTGCCATTTGAGCTCAGTGAAAGAAACCTAGTGAACCGTGAACTTGTTTGCGATTTTTACTACGTTATTAAACCGAACCGTTTTAGGCGATATTGATGACTAGTGATGGAGAGTATCCACTCTTAACTTATGACAAATCTTAATCTTAACGTATGACAAGAACCTGCGAAAAAGGTCGTGATCAGAGATCGGTAAGGCTTAACCGACCGTGTCAAAACCCGGGTTAATTCACAATAAGGCGATGCTGTGTTCATGGTGGGATGGAAGGGCGTTGTTCATTATGAGCTTTTACCGCCGGGCAGAACCAACAACTGATGACAAGCAAAAAGTTGAGAGAAAGCGGCCGAAATTTATCAAATTGCGGCCTTTCGTCACGCCAACGCTAGAACAGATATACATCTTTACTCTCCGTAAAAATTAAGAGCCTTTGGCTGGGGGATGTTAATGTCGCTGACATTGCACCTTCAGATTTCCACCTGTTTCGGTTTCTTCAGAATTCTTAGAGGTTTACATCAAGAGAGGACTGTCAAAAGTACTCGTGTTTTTTGCTCAGAAGTCCCAAAATTTCTACAACAATGGGTCGAACAAAATGGCACATACATACATATGTACTGTTTAAATGTAAATAAACTTTGAATAAAAAATGTCTTCTCATAAAACGCGAAAAACCTTTACATCCAATCTATTATGAACGATAATCATCGTTTTTCTCAAATATTTAATTCTATTTCTCCATATAATATATATCGAAAAATATTTATTTACCAATACAATTGCGTGGGCCGGCGCTAAAAGGTACATACGCATACGGATGCCAAGTGGGCTTATCAGCCATGAATCTTTCGGGTTGAAATTCATTTGGATGGAGGAATTGATCCTCGCGTCTATGCAGGTCGTAAATTAAAATGAGACACTGAGTGCCAGCGGGCATTACGTTGTCCTCTGAAATAAAACAGTTGGATTTAGTTAAATAATACATCTATATCAGTGTATTATAATTGTTCTTTAAAGTATCCGTTTTGAGACTAAATAAAAATAATACACGATACATCTACGCATACATGCTCGTCGGTTATGGGTGCTTCTTATATCGCCCTTTTTAATAAGTCACTAATCTGATCTATATAAGTTCTCCTAGGGTACCAACTGTGCCACTCACTTTTACAACATGAATTTGTTTCGTTATTCTATCTTTATTCATCCTTTGAACATGCCCGAACCACCAAAGCATACCTTTCTTAATTATAGTCACAGCATCCACTCTTAAGCCACACTTTTCCCTGATCATTTATTTAATTTAATCCTATTATTCAACGTTTCGTCTAACATACTTCTTAAGGATCGCATCTCAACAGCATTAACTCTACTAGCATTCTTTTCCTGCCTAACCGAGCTCTCACTTCCATACATACTTCTTTTGAAATATACGAAAAAACTTATATCGATCAGATTAGTGGCTTACTAAAATAGGCCGACAGAAGGAGCAACCATAATCGACGAGCATGTATGCATAGATGTATGAATGTAGAAGAAGCGAGAGAGGTGTGCCAGGATCGCGCCAAATGAAAATCCATGATCTCTGCCTACCCCTCTGGGTTACGGGCGTGAGCGCATATTTATTTTATTTATAAAAAAATTGCACTTACTCAATTGTACGGAACGTTCGATGTTCCTTAAAATAACTGGCACAGATGGATACAACCTCAAGCATTCTTTGACGCAACAATCAAGATATTTCAAGTTCGCAAGGTCGGTCAAAGAAATCGATTGGTCCGTCGGTGAAAAAAATTGATTATACTCTTGAACAACTCGCTCCTAAAAAAATAAACGTATAAAAACGAATATTCTCGTAAAATCAACTCCTTCCATCCTTTCCCTGCTAATGATTAACGATGACTTTCTACACAATTGATATTGTTTAATTTCATTTTCTACATACCTGTGCATCAGAGTTATTTGCGAAAACCATCAAAGCGTATTGCAGGGCTGTCGCAGACGTGTCATGGCCCTGAAATGGAATAAAGTTTGTTGTGTTCTTATTTTTTTTTTACTAACGCAAAAGTATGAAAACCTTAACTCACTCCGAACATAAATGTGTCGACCTCCTCTTTGATACCGTCAGAGTCGATTGCTCCTTGTTTTTCAGCTTGAAGTAGTAAATCCAACATTGCTAGTCTTTTTTTACCCGTAAACGTAATATCTTCATCTTTAATCACGATGTCATCTTCTTTAAACGATTCTCTTCTCGTATCAATGACGCGATCACGAAATTTATTCATCATTTGCAGCGTCCTCTTTTGATTGCGTCCTAAGTTGGTTAAAGAAAATATTAAATCTGAATGCATCCAAAGTCGCAGTGTTCTATGGATTGCGAGTTTCGATAGTTCAAACACTCCTTGCTTGTAGGCCTTCGCAAAATCTTTTGCTTCTTCGTCTAATTTAATTCCCATCGCAGTTTCTGCAATAATAAAAATGGAACTATCATATCATATGTTTATATCCTTATCGGATCCTCTGGCATTGCGAGTCTCTTTGCGTTTTTTACCTATATCCCCGTGTTGCATCATCGCTCAACTAAACAGAGCTCCTGCTACCATCCACATCATCTTGATGGCATTCCACTACCGAGCGGTTTACGCGTAATTTCCTGCCTCGCACCGCCGCGCTGTGGAATGATCTGCCGCAAGCGGTATTTTCAAACCAATACGACTTAGGGTTCTTCAAGAAGCGAGCATAGGTCCTACTTCCTTAAAAGTCGGCAACGTTCAGTCAAACATTCGCAACACCAGAGGAAATCTGCAGTTCCTCTGGTGTTGCGAATGTTTATGGGAGTCCGTGATCACTTATATTAGGTGACCCGCGGCTCGTTTACCACTGTACTGCCACATAACACTGTAAACTAAGCATTGAGCTACTTACCACAGATTGAATTCAATGTGAAATTCTGTAAATAATGTTCCACATCAGTTTTTGGTCTGCCAACTTCACGTCGCAGATCCTCCACTAGTTTTCGACTGTTTTCTTCTAAAACTATCTTGTACATTTTTAGTATATTGAAATAGAAAGCGGGAGTTAACAACTTTCTTCTGAACGCCCATTTTGCTCCTGGTTGGCATAAAAAAAAAACTTTGATTAATTTAAATTTATAGATAAATTAAAATATTATATTTACGATGACTATGTAGAAGAAGCGAGTGAGGTGTGCCAGGATCGCGCCAAATGGAAATCCATAATCTCTGCCTACCCCTCTGGGTGACGGGCGTGAGCGCATATTTATTTATTTATGTTAGTGGCATATATAATGTCAAGGGAACCGTCAGTTTTACAAGAAAATGGAATGTTGTACTTTAAAGCTCTTTTAAATTCCAGTAACTAAGGGATGGCTACAAGTGATTCGTGTACCCGTGGAATAAATTCATGTTCTCTAATAAAAATGATCGCAGTCATAGTTTACCTGTGCTTAATGCTAATCCATCCACCATCCATGGCTTTATAAATTTGTATGGGTAACCTTTAGTGATATATTTCATGTCACTTAAAATTGTCTGTGAAACAAAATTCACATTTTAATTTATGTAGTCTACTAAAATATAAATTTAAATAAAGTTAGAGTAGACAATCGTGTGTTTTTTCGTAGACTATTTTTGTAAGTTACGTAATTTAAGAAGCGTATTTTTGCGAGTGCGAGTGTACATATGTTGACGGCTGTAAGCCATGTTAAGGTGAGATCTTTATTTTACGCAGATTTCAATCAGAATAATAAAAAAAATATCGAATTTTGAACCATTATTATCGTTCAACGTCAATCAATACAATCAATTTCATTTTATGAGCGTTGATTAATCTGTATTATTATCTAAAACTTTATGCCAAATGCATTGAACAGTGGTAGGGCCCGCAACAACAACATCTGTTGCACGAATGGGCCGGCTCGACCGGTGAAATACAACGATCTCACAGAAGACCGGCTTGAAGTAAACGTACTCTGCGTTTCGTCTCATGAGTGAGGTGCCTGAGGTCTAATTTCAGTCCTCTTCCCCTTCCCACCCTTTCCTCATAACGATAGGATGGGAACGGGAAGAGGATTGGACGGGGATGGGGTTGGCGGGGAAAAGAAATATCCTTATTCCTGTCTATGCCCTCTTCTGTCTATTAATAGTAGGCAACGTACCTGCCACACATTTGCTTGTTGCGGATGTCTATGGGTAGCGCTCACTTAACATCAGGTGATCCGCTTGCTCGTTTGCCACCTTCAATAAAAAAAATCACCGAACCCCAATCTTAAAATCCATCAAGCAGAGTTTGGAACAAATTCAACTATTCATTTGTAACAGTAAATAATAAAATTATTTAAACTTTCGTGAGACATATTTTAACACACTAATTAAAACGGCTTTACTCACGCGTGGTTCGGTGTATGTACCGACTAGTTTCGAGCCCTTCAGGGGCTCTTCCTCAGGGTGAGTGGGGCTGGCTAGATAGTCCTGTTGTCTACAAAATTCCGTGCGACTGCGGCAAAAGTTACGTTGGGGAAACGGGGCGCAATATAAAGTTGAGGCTCTCTGGGCACATCCGCAGCATGCGTGAGTTAGACGGCAACACCTAAGCAGTAGCGGAGCAAGCCATTGACTCCGGTAGCTCTCATTATATTAGGTTCGACAAGGTAAAAGTGTTGGCTCGCGAGAGGAATTATGTGTCCCGAAAACTACTTGAAGCCATAGCAATCGGCCGTTGACCTAATTTTAATTGAGACAGGGGGTGGGCTCTGCCACCTACATGGGAACCCGTCTTATTGAACGCGGCGCGACACATCAACGACAGTATTGAAGACGAAATTGACGTTGTCAGTACTTTTTGTGACCCCGAAAACCCAAACATGTCCTGTAATAACACCAACGCTTCGGTATCGTTCTCGTCGTCATCGCCGGCGCACCCCGCGCCCCCCGCCTTCTCCAGTCGCGCCCTACGAGCGCAGGCACGCAGTGCGAGGCGCGCCGCGACCGCGAACTTATGCCAGCCCCACTCACCCTGAGGAAGAGCCCCCGAAGGGCTCGAAACTAGTCGGTACATACACCGAACCACGCGTGAGTAAAGCCGTTTTAATTAGTGTGTTAGTTAATAATAAATAAGAAAAGAAACGGAATAATCATAAATAGAAATGAAAAACACAGGCAGTCGTAAGGACTGCCGACAGACAAAAGTGAAAATTCAAAACAGGTGGGATGGCGCGACAATATTTAGTTTAATAAAAAATAAATACTCAACAAAATTAAAACCTGGTGTCTCAGAACAATCAAAATTAAATACAAAAAAAATTAATGATTTTTTTTATCGAAACTATTCCAAATTCAAATCATCATATTGCCGACTCGTGTTGTTCACGCATGTTGCGCATGTTGTCCACGCGCGCCTATAAGATTTTCCCCTAGCAAATATCGTCTAACGCGGTTAAAGAAGTTTTCATTTCAATTAATTAGTATACATTACCTCAGCATCTTCCGGATTATATATAGCAACAATTTTCTTAGTCCCGATTTGTAATTTGAAGAGTTCTTTATATTTTTGTGTTAACTGTCGAAAATAATAAAACGCAAACACTGAAACAGAGTTTTTATAAATTAAATCAATTAAGCATCGAAAATATCTGGCCTCGCCACGCCGAGAGATACGAGTAAAGATATTATGCAAATAGAGAAGCTAATGCCGTTGAGTATTTTTTGCCATAATTAATTTTTATACACAATAATTACTGCCTACATGGTGGGTTTCAACTTCAAATTTGGATGTGAACATATTTATCACATTCAGGTTTCTATTTATCAAATTCGGACTATTTTATAATCAGGTTTTGAAAAATCAAAATTTGATTTACTTAAAACATGCACACTAATCTGGATGTCATAGCAGAACTAGGCCTGGCTGGTATCTTGGATGCTACCGAGAAGAAATAATAACAAAATATTAATACTACAAATACAATACAAAAAGTAAGCTTGTAAAATAACAAGACTTTTTTAGGAAAAGACAAATTAGCCTATTTGGAAATAAAAAATGAGTTTTCCGTATCTATATAATTTCGAGATTTCAGACAAACTGTCAATTTAGTTTTAAGTTCGTGTCTGTTTAGAGAAAATAAAAAGTTACATTGATGTTTTTATTCATTTTGTTGTATAAAAGAGGGCCAAGAATGAAGGTTGTTCTTAATCATAGCTTACCTTTTTATGCTATATTAAGATTCATTAAAATAATTATTTAAGCCGCGAACCTACACAACGTTACAACAGACCTCGCATTGACCTTAACCACAAACCGTACCAATTACGCATATTATTTTTATGAATTGTCAATTATTTTAATTCCATATCTGCAATATTGTGATAAGTTTTGACAGTGGAAGAGTCCCGCTACAACAATATGTGTAGCACGAATTGCTCGGCTTCACAGGTAAAATACCACGACCTCACAGAAGATAGGCGTGAAGTAGAAATGTTTCTACGTTTCGTCTGATCGTGATTGAGGTGGTGGAAGCCTAATCCTAGACCTTTTCTGCTCCATCCTACTTATCCTTTTCCATAAGGGAAAGGGAATAGGATTTGACGAGGGAGGGGATGGATACGAAAAGGAGATGTCCTTTTTTCTGTCCATTTAAGGTCTAATTAATCTCATTTCACTATGTGCCTACATCATTGTAGCACAGTAACAACATTCTTCGTTCCCGTACCAATTAATAAAACTTCCCAACCATTTTTCGTTCCCGTACCAATTACAAAAACTTTTCATTTATAATAACTCCATATATTCTCGAAACATAAATGAATGTACTGTATTTAACAATCAAAAGCTTATAGTCTAGCACCTTAGCAAGTTATAAGTTTATACGGACCTTTTGTGTAGTTAGGTAATAGAGTTTGGCACATTATTTTCTGGTCATTCATATTAGATAAAGGCTACGTATCACAAAGCGTAAACAGTGTTTATCCTGTTGCTTATAATAACAATGATAGAAAATCAAAAATAACATATAACAATTTATTAAAGTTTCTTACCAGGTCCGTCTAAAAAATCCAAAGTATTGTGTAATAAAAATAATCCTTTCGGTCCCGGAATTTTATCGAACTCGTCATTCTTAGCAACTTTTTTAAAATTGAATACAACTAGCAATGCTATCGTTAAAAATATAAGTGACCAAAACATTGTCGATTTAAATAAAATATTTTAAAACTTGCGATAAACCACGCTGCGTCGTGTTATTTAACGCTAAATTAACTAACTAAGATCGTGCGGCTTAACCTGTTTTTATAGCATTGTAAATTCTACTTAAAGGTACTGGCACACATGCTCATTGCTAGCAAGAAAGCATACCACTTGTGAGCATGTGTATCAGTACTTTAAGACAAGTTTTTGAACATTCTTAACATGTTTCCATATAATTGCATCGTGTTCGAGATATTTACGTAAAGATTGGGATATAGTAAAAAGAGTCACGATATTTGCAAAAAATTATAATGCAATTAAAACTCTACCTATGTATAAGTTTCGGTGAAAATGATACGGTCGTTATGTATGTGACCTGCAAATTTGTACAAAGTATCACATAACACCATTAATTAAATAACGGTTTAATACGAGTAGCCCAGTGTATGTACCGGCTTGTTTCGAGCCCGTCGGGGTCTAATTGTCTAATTTTATAAACATCATTACTTATCCAAATAGACTATCATTATGTATCACATACTATATGTGATCGTTGGGCAATGTGATAACACACTTCTCCCCTGTGTGATATTTAACTTTCTTTCTTTTCTTTCTAAGTAATGACTTAGTCGTAAAAAACCTTCGCTTTTGTCCGAATAGTTATAGAAACTATTTCCACTAGTTTTGGATTGTTTTGGAAGAAATTGTCTTTAATGATGGTTGACTTTAAAGGATTTATCCTTTCTTCTATTATTTAACAGGACCCTTCCTTCTATCATTGGCCACACTTTTTTCGCCGACGTAGAAAAATATTTATGTATCAATTGCGTTATTTGTTTGTTACACCTTATAATATTTAACAGAAATCAGTCAGTTATCTTTAATGGAAGTCTTAAGAATGACTATTTTCTATCGACGATATAAAATCGATAAACAATTTTATAAATCTAATCGTTAAAATCTTTTACGACCCTTTTGGAATTGTCCCTGAATGAGTGAAGCTGAACGGTTCCGTATAATGATAAAAACAAAGTAAACTCTAGCGCCTTTATTACTTATTCGTGGAAGATCTAATAAGCAGGTGTCGCTTTGGACATGGGACAATGACAAGACAAGGACTGAGATCCGCGTTTTCACCCGCCGTGCAATTTATTTGCATTATTGTCCAGCCTAACCTGAACCTTATGTAATATGATTGATCATATAAATTTGAAGTCAACTTACATTAAATTACAAACATTCATCCCTTTGCTGTAGACCTTTAGGGGATGAATTCAGAAAAATCCCTTCTTAGCTTCGCCTACGGAATAATAAAAATCTCTGTGCAAAATTTCAACACTCTATTTGAGCCCAGTAATTTGGGCTGTGCGCTGATATAAATCAGCCATATATAACAGACACACAGTTATCGGGAATTGACCGAATGGAGAGTGAATTAACGATTAAAACGTTTGAGCTGTCATTCACTCTGACACAACCCCAAGCTCTAGCGTAATGGGGAACCTGTTTGTGGTCATTACACTACGAAGAGTGACGGCAATCGGATTGAATCGTGGATACACGCTACGTGTTTGGTGTTATTATGTGGGTATAAAGAAATGAAACCTTGGCGAATTTTGCACGTTAAAATGTTACAGTAAACGTTAAAGTAATCTATTTTCTGTAAATGCTACAATATAAATTCACTACACACGGAAATAAATATTCCATTAAAAACCTTATTATTACTCCTAGAACATTAATAAGTAGCTTATTTTTCCCACAACTTCTAAGAGTAAAGTTGTAAACATATATTTTTTTCAATATTTTTTTGTCAGTCGTCATTGTTTTAAAATTCTCATAATCGTGTTTTTGCCTGGCATAATTATAAATGCTTGCATTAATTTATTTTACTGTGACGTACATACATCAACAAAATAAAAAATCAGTATAAAATTATATTTTGATATTACTACCGGGACAAGAGCGAGCCGGTGGCTGCGGGGACGTGTCCCCGCAGCGAGTGAGGGTGAGTCGCGGAGGGAGAGGAGTGCTAGTATTGCGGTGTGCCACTCGCCCTGCCCTCCGCGACTCAGCGGGGTCGCGCCGCAGATGCGGCGGCGGTGGGGTTGCGAGGGGAGGTATTAGCCCACCCCGAAGCCGCATTTCACGTAATCCCGACGGCAACGCTGGGACCGTGGGCCTCTGTCTTTGTCAAGACGGGGGCCGTGAGGAGTGAACCTCTATAAAAAACTCAAGGCAGCGCCAGCGGGTGAGGGTAGGGAATCCCGAACGGTTGCTCGGTTTCACCTCCGAGGTGCGCCCCAGACCATCTTGGGGCGCGGCGCCCTTTTAAGGTCGTAGCGCGGGGCCCCATCCCGGGGCGGCCAGTGGGCGTCGCGGTGTCATGTGCTAGTCATGCTCCCGAGGCGCCCACACCATGGCTATGATGGAACGTTTGGTTTTTAGTGGGTACGCCCCTCGTGAAGAAAGCCCCACAGAAACCCCTGTTGCCCTGAACAGTGGACGTGTATAAGGTGCATTTTCCAAACGTAAAAAAAGGTTATCTTACTTTTAAAAATGAATAATATTAAGGAACT
>JWHW01018829.1:52055-63485 GCA_000931545.1 Papilio glaucus | reverse complement strand
GCGTAAAATTATTTTATACTTTTAAGTGAATTTATTGTTTTTGAATATAGTTATTTTGAAGTCGGTTTTGTTTTTGTTTAAAAGTTTTTTTATACTTTTAAGTCCATTTGTTGTATTTAGATATAGTTTTTTGGAAGTCGGTTTTGTTTTTGTTTAAAATTTTATTTTTGAGTCAGTAAAATGTCAAAGCATACAATTGCCTTCTAACTGTATAAATATTCAAAATTAATATATATTTATGGCCACTGAATAATTTTACTTAGGTATCAAAAATGATTATTACAAAACCTTAAGGACAAATCGACATGACAGGAGCCTAAATACAGGTAATAAAACAAAAGTTATTTCCCTAAATGATAAATCAATTCAAGGAAAGTAATAATATTGCTGATATTATGCATAAATAAAAAAAAAAATTCGTAAATATAAAACATTTATTTATAAAATCTAGTTTTAGTTTTTTCACTTGCCAAATCGATTAAATCGCTCAAACCATAAAAAAATATTATACTATCAAACATTTTCCATTTTTAACCGATTTCAAAAAGGAGGAGGTTATCAATTGGATAGGTTTTTTTTATACACCGATTACTCCGATTTTTGATCCGATTTCGATGATTCTTTTTTTGTTCGACAGTGTGCTAGTCGTGCCTAGTGCTACTAACTAGTGCTCGCCATTTGGTACCATTTTTTTTAGTCAAGATCCGACTAGTAGTTTTTGCTTAAGATGTTTTAGTTTTAAGATTCAATGTGACTGAGGTGTGAATGTTTAGATGAATGTGGTGTGACGAGAATGGATATAATTAAGTATGAGTATATTAGAGGAACTCTGAAAGTTGTGCCAGTGACAGAGAAATTTAGAAGGATAGGTAAAAAAAACAAGAATGAACGTGGAAGGTTTCAAGGGTAAAGGAAGTACGGATGAATTTTGTGAAAGATGATATGTGTAAAAAGGACGTGAATTCAGATATGACGGCTAATAGAGGGATATGAAAGAGAAGTACTGTGCCGACCCCACATAGATGGCTCAAGGGCAAGGAAATGATGATGATGTTTTAAAGCATCTAGTTTCTGCGTTTCTGGTGGAATATAAGTGATATTCGAAATAAAGTCCAACATTTTTTTGTAATGAGAGCATTCCATCTAAGTTCTATGTTATTTATTGAGATTAAGAAGAAGATGGAGAGAGCAGTGGGTATGGTATACATATATGTTATAATGATATGTATTTTTACAGTGGATCTTTTTCGTTTTGGAAGAGAACTAGCCAAGAAACATAATGGCATATATAGATTCTGGTGCTTCCCGCTCGGAGCTGTGTTTATTTACAATCCACATGACATTGAAGTGAGTGGTTGAATTGTTCTTTTTTAATCAAATTATTTTGTGTGGCGTTTTCAGCCAAATAGGATATGACAACCCCATAGTATCTAATACAAAACTTAACAAGTCACAACGTAGGATCATTCTTTTGGAAACTGGCGGGCAAAGCAGTTTGCCCACGTTAGAATGCGGACCAGATAAAATGGACTGTATAAGGTCTACATCCTTCGTATTGAGCTTCAAATCGTCGAGTAGTAACTTACGATCCCGTCACATCACTCAAGAGTAACACCTCTCACATTTCAACAACAAGTGTTGGATATCTTCTAGTTATCTATCGTCTGGGTAATATTGATAAATTAGTATTATTCTTAATGTTTTATAACAATTCACAGGTGATTCTGACCAGCATGAAATATCACGAGAAAAGTGAAGTTTACAAATTCTTAAAACCTTGGCTACAAGATGGACTATTATTGAGTGGCGGTATGTTGAACATTTTTATTACATACATTAAAATTAAAAATCCCACGAAGAAATCATCTAAGAAGTAAACCCCTAGCAATTAATTGGGCTGGTAATTGTAATATCTGCGGGCACGTTAATGAAAGGCGGGGTTGGCGGACGGACTGGTTTATTGAAAGATAGATTATTACATATTATTATAAACTACCCACGATATATTTATATACTATTTATCTACCTACAAATACACATTTTATACTACGCTACAGTAATCTTCATCACTAACTAAAGAAATCTTTATAAATTACAGCTAAGAACCCCCTTAATCACATTAGCTAGTAGAAATATTTCTGCGATTCGTCTGATAAGTGAGGTGCCGGATACCAATTTCTGATCCTCTTCTCCTTCCCACTCTTGGATGAGATGGAAACAAAGAGGATTTGACGGAGAAAGGAATAGATAGAAAAAGGAAATATCCTTTGTTTATTTATCTACTCTGTTCATTAAAGGTAGGCATCGCATCAGCAACTTATTAATTTGTTGCAGATGCCTAGGGGCAGCGCTCACTTAATATTAGGTGAACCATTTGTTCGTTCGCAACATCTCTTCTATTAAAAAACCTTCAAAACAGAACAAACACCATCTCAATCGGTTCTTTAATTTGGTAGCTACGAGGCCACAAACAAACTTATAACACTCTTCTTTTTGCGATGCGGGGTTAAAAAAAAGTTTTAAGCTTTACTTAGTCGTTGTATATGGCCTACTATGCCGCTATATGAGTTGCGCGTTGTGTATCGGTCTCGTTATGTCGCATAGTATCGCGTCACATCGCGTTGAGTATTGCGTTCCTTCGTTCTCACAGGACAACGGGTCACACAGTTAATCTCGCTTCCGGCGGTTTTTGCTTTTTATTACACTCTAATAATGAAATAGACGAAAATTACGAGGAGGCCATATACAACGACTAAGTGACGCTTAAAACATTTCAAAAAATTAAACTAAAGTTTTCAATCGAATTTTTCAGGTTCTAAATGGTTAACTCGCAGAAAGATTCTCACGCCGGCTTTCCATTTCAACATCTTGCGCAGATACCTCGTCAGCCTGGAGGAGAGTGCCAGTCGGCTGGTCGAAACTGTCAACAAGGTTTTAAACGTTGAAGTGGATTTAGTTCCAATTATATCCGAATGTACACTTCAGAGTATTTGCGGTAAGTGTACGACGACGAGAGCAAAACAAACATATCAGTCTGTTTTCCTCTCGGAGATAAGTAGTCGCAGACCAACTGGCTATAAACAACGATAAAATCTACTTATCCGATTAATTTCTGTTATAAAAATATTTTTAAATTTAAATATAATATAAGTTTGTATATAACCCATATATTTTTATTCCATTTTATTAAATAAGCGAGTCGCACGAAAAAGCTCGAGAATGGGTCATGTTGTGGCTTAGAAATAGTAGTAGTAGTAGTTAAAGTAGAAATAAACCTAAAAATAAATAAATCTAAAAATAACTCGAAAGCGATGAATCCTTCTTTGCAGTATATAAATTCAAAACTTGAGTTAATCTGATTTTTTTACAGCCACGAATAGAAAGTTTCCATTCATTCATAATCTGATAGAAAGATAGTTGTAGAGTTTTTATCAGAATAAAAAATGGAGAAACCTAAACATTTCGTCCAAATGTTTAAATATTTTTTTAAATATCTCACAAAGACAATGGGGGTAACAAAAATAAACGATAAGCGATAAACCATTGTCTTATTCAGACCACTTCTTAAGATATCTTATTTTATTTGTGACACTTTCTAACTAGCAAGAAACCGACGAAGATACTAAATTTGTGCATATTATCTTTTAGTTCAAATAATTACAGAAGTAGTTTTTTTTTACCTGTGAGAATAAATTGATAACAAAATTATATGCATGGTTAAAAACAGTACAAATTTGAAAAGGACAATGGTTACATTTTTTGTTTCTTTATTTTTAGAACTACACGTACTGAGGAGAGGAGTAGCATTTTGATACTTAAGGCCAATATGTTTAATGTTGCTAACAAAGGTTTTGGAGTATAAAAATTAGGGTTACACAGCCTGTGCGCTACGTTAGAGCAGATTATTTTTGATTGTATTTTAAAAGTGTTAAACGTATACCTCTCATAATTAAATAAATAAATAATTATGATACACATTTCGGCCACCTTTCTAGTACTTAGAGTCCCAACGCACCAAGCGGATGCGGAGTGGATCCAGAGTGTATGCGGAGCGGATGCGGATACGTACTAGGAAAGCAGCCTTTCGTGGTTAACACTGTGGATGACCGCGCGAATAGCCGCAACGGCGCGTTGTGTATGGACCGTGCACCGCATCCGAATCCGCGTAATGCGTATAGCAACCGCGCTCCCGCCGCCGCACCGCGAACATCCGTAGCCGGTTGACAGCTGTGACATCCGCCGCATAGTTCCTATGAACACAGTTTTAATACATATTTGTGAGTGCCCGGCACGCGGCTATCAAAATCCGTGATGTGTCCGCTAAGTGCGTAGGGACTCTGAGATGGTGCGGTAGTTATGGATTCATTCACATTAATTGTTAGCGTAATTAGCATTTAACAAATTAAATGTAGCTGCTAAGTTATGTGAAGTGAAATAATCGGTCCGCATTCATATCGTGCGTTCTCCGTCGCACTCGCAACGACGGGAATACTAAATCTATATGTTTGACTTCACGTGAATTAGCAATTTATCAGGGCCGCTGCTATGAACAGGGTGAAGCCATTACTAACTTTGAGGTGCATCACTTAGGGTCGTACATTAAATGATTGCGTGTAATTTTTTACATCTTTTAAATTTTAGCAGGTCTGTGCGTACAATGAGGTTTAACAATTATTCCGTTATTATCTTTGATTTGTCTATACTCATGTCGTATATTGAATGAATGCGTGTGATTGTTTAATAAAAAATGTCTGCCACGTGCGGCTGAGCGTCGTATTGTGTCAAAATTCATTACGTTTTGGTGATAGTAAGATTTTAGTTTTCGTATTCGACTGACAATAATTACATTATTTCGTCATATGTTTATAATTGTATGTAAAATAGATAATAGTGTGAACTCCATAACCTTTGAGCTAGTTGTAAAATGTAGGGGACGCCTTAGGAGAACTTATATCGATCAGATTAGTGGCTTACTAAAAAAGGGCGATATAAGGAGCACCCATAACCGACGAGCATGTATGCGTAGATGTATGAATGTAGAAGAAGCGAGAGAGGTATGCCAGGATCGCGCCAAATGGAAATCCATGATCTCTGCCTACCTCTGTGTTACGGGCGTGAGCGCATATTTTATTTATTCCATAACCTTTAGATAATATGGGGTAGTAAAAAGTACTGGGAAGTGGCTGTGTATGTCAATGATATTTAACAATGTGTATGTATAAAAGTGTAAATAATAATTATAAGTTCTGTCTGAAATATTAAATTCCCCTAAGATGAACGCACTCTTTGATTTCCATATTAACAAAAATCATATACTTAATTATTGTCAATTATCGTCATATTAGCAAATAGCATAGCAATTAGCATGCTAAGACTCATGAATTCGCATGCTAATCAAATTTATGGGAAATCGCATTAATTACTATCACTATGGTGCAGCATTCGACGTATCGATAAAGTTAACTTGAAACTATAATCTATTGTTACAGAATCCGCAATGGGCACTAAGCTCACCGACGACTCAACGGGAAAGTCTTATAAGAATGCAATTCACGATCTAGGACAGTTAATAGTGCAAAGATTTGTTAAAATTTATCTGCATGCTGATTGCATATTTAATATGTCCGCCTTAGCGAAACAGCAAAATAAATATCTTTCCATTATTCATAATTTCTCCCGCAATGTTATAAGAGAGAGAAAAAAATACGTTATGGATAACGGAATAGATTTATCTGACACCATCAATGATCATATTGAACATGATTATCAAAACATGTACCGTAAAAAACGTAGAACGGCAATGTTGGATTTGCTGATATTAGCAGAAAAAGATGGCTTAATTGATGCAGCAGGTATTGAAGAAGAAGTGGATACTTTTATGTTCGAGGTAAAAACATTGCTTTAAATTCTCGCCATTAATATTTTCGTTAAATTCGTTTGCAAATCCTAGATAAGATAATTACATAATCTTAATTAGATACAATAACAAATGATATGAGGAGGGAAGAATGGCACATGGCAAGGAGAATTTTAGATATAAATGTGGAGCGATATTTCGGTAAGAGTAGCCCTAAAAACGATGGATTAATTGTGTGAAAGATGACATAAGACAAGAAAGGAGTGACTACTGAAATGACACTTAATAGAAAATCGTGGAAAAAGGAAACGTATTGAGTCGACTACACAACAGGGCAAGAGTATGATCAACAAATGACCTGAGTATTACTATAAACTTCTACTAATTCGAAAGTGTCGGTTATGTTCCAGCAATAATTTTCATGTTATTTGAGAGCTTGCGACAAGTCTTGGGTGCAAACAATATTGGTGTAAAATTTTAGACTACGAATTTAATCGACATTGGATGTGTACACGACTTCTCTCTCAAAGTGACAAGCAAAAATGAGGCGTAGCTCAGGATTTTTTATTTTAAAATCTTGGACAGCGTCATGTTATAGGCTTTAGGCATCACTTGGAATATCTTGTCCTGCTCGTCTTAATCCTCCAATAGTTTAAACAACGCTAATTTATTGAGATTTTGAATATTTTTTTATTATTTACAGGGTCATGACACCACCGCAGCAGCCTTAACGTACTGTTTAATGTTAATCGCTAACCATCCTGAAATACAGGTATTTAACATGTTCGTAATTCTTGATCCTGTTATGTCATATTTTACATTTTTTTTTAAATCTATTACTGTAAATAAATAACAATCTAGAATATATCCGAACACCCAGCGCCAGCTCTTGCCTTTAATCAGTGTAGTGTAAGATTGTTATTCGGCATGACAAAGAAAAAGTTCTCTTGGGGTATTGACACTAGGGCCGTCCTGCGAATACCTCTAAATGTTAGGATCGATTATTTAGCACCACAATCATCAGCCTACGGCAGTCCATTGTACAGAAACGTTGCTTAAGCCTTACCAATTGAGGTCCAGTTACTGTTAGTTATTAGGATACATTTTATATTATTTATTTATTATTTTTACATGTCTACCAGCAATGTTTTACGATTACCACTCGTAATTGTGTATAATAATTGTTTCGAAATACTAATCAGAAACCGGAAAGTATAAGTTCAACTTCACAGTCAGTATCATATATATAGTCAGACAGTCAGTATTTAATCACTGAGATTTTGATGCTTTGGATTATTCTAGGATAAAATATTAGCAGAGCAAAAAGAAATATACGGTGAGACAAAACGAGCGGCTACAATGGAAGATCTTAATGCAATGCGCTACCTGGAGCGTTGCATCAAGGAAGCCATTCGACTCTACCCACCGGTGCCCTTCATAAGCCGTAAACTTAAAGATGATGTTCAACTCAGTATGTATTATATTACAAGCACTCACATAAGACTTCGTTCGCGCACCATAACGTTTGAAAGTGTCCAACACACGGGTTGGCAACCTATTGGCAGGCAGGGGCCACAACTTGGCAAAATATAGTTAAAGCGGGCCTCACACGTAATATCAAATTACGTGTACAGGAGCTAAATGTACGTACATCTGGATAAAACCTATGTAAAAAATGGAAAAAAACAAAATACCTACTATCAAACAGTTACATACATTTCAATCAATTCATTTATTAAAATCTATAATATTTTCTATCTAGATCTACTATAACATTTTATATATTTATGATTAATATATAAAACAATCACGGGCCGCAAATAAGACATCCGCGGGCCATCTAAGACTAAGATCAGGAAACTTGAGTCCTTTCAAACGTAAAGCGAAAATTCTCATGAAGCAAATAATTTAAACACATTAAAACTACAAGAAACCGGTTTCAATTCGCGAAGATCTTGAATAACTTTCGAACCACTTATCGGATCGGATAAAATTTAAAAGAGATCAAAACATAAAAATTAGAAACGAATTGAGAACCATCCTCCTTCTTTGAAGTTGAAAAAGTGGTCTAAATCCATTTATTTTACTACAAATAAAAATAATTATACCTAATGTACATAAAATAATTTCAGTTATATTTTGTAATTGTCAACGTTCTAGGTAATTACACAGTACCAGCTGGAACTCTATGCCACATTCACATTTACGATCTGCATCGATTGGAAAGTTTGTATCCGAATCCTACGAAATTCGACCCGGACAGATTTCTACCAGAAAACGTTGCTAAGCGCCATACCTACGCATACATACCGTTCAGTGCGGGACCCAGGAATTGTATAGGTATGTTTTTACAATCTGTGGAAACGATTTCGTGAAAAGGGATGAAAGTGAGTAACGGGAAGCGGAAGGAAAGCGCCCGCTATTTGATTTGACCAATGAGCGCGCACGGTGCTAGAGTTGGCCGTCACATGGTAGCAACAAAATACTGGTACCTATATAAAGGTAATGTTGCTTATTAGCAAGTTAAAATGTCAGATGTAGAACGTATTATAAGGTACATATGCGGTATTTATATATTTTTCGTTTGACAATGCTACAGTTGTTATCAAAAACAAGTGTGATGTTTATCTAAAATCACTAGATGTTCCTCAATCCAAAAATATTACTCAATGTATGAATGTATAAGAAGCACGGGAGGTATACCAGGATTGTAACAAATGGAAATCCGGATTCTTAGGCTACAGCCTATCCACTTTGATAAAAATATGCCATGGAACAATATAAGTTTAACCTTATAAACAATAATTTTATTATATAAAAATAATTAGCTCTAATACTTCCAGGACAAAAGTTCGCTATGATGCAGATGAAAACCGCAGTATCTGCGATCTTGCGTAATTACAAGTTGCTTCCCGTGACTAGTTGTTCAGATTTACAGTTTCTGTCAGATTTAATATTAAGAAACTCGGAGCCGGTGTACGTGAAATTTGTAAAAAGGGGATTTAGTTAGTAACCAATTATATATATGAAATACAATTACACATTTAATATCATCGTACCTATTAATTGACTGTAATTTCGTAATATTACGTTTCTTATAATTTGTAAGTCTGTTTGTATCCTTGACAGTGGCTTTGTACAGTAAATATCGATACATTAATAGTATTTAAGAATTACAATAGATATGTGCGTTTGTTATCTCTATCGGTGTCGGTTTTTGGAAATAAAAAATATTGATTGTTAAAAAAATATTATTAAGAGTCTATTATTCCAGAATTTAGCAATGTAAATGTCATGTTACATTATTTCTATGTATATCCATTTGGCGATAGAAATACGAGCCAAGGACAGAGCACTACCTCCTTTTTCTCGAGTGTTTCTTTCTGGTATCATACCTTAATCGCTTAAAGTCCTTATGGACTTAAAAGTTCTGTTCTGTGACGTCACGACATAACCTTTAAGTTCATAAGGAATACATTCTACGACAATCACAAAGTGGCAAACCGTACTTTAGAAAATAAATCGGAGCTTAGCTAGAGGCTTAGCTTTATCAGAGGTCTCATAACTTTTTACCAGTAAAATAATTATGGCCTTGTAAGTCTTGCCAACTAATTTTGAAAAATTATGTGGGACTTTCTATTGACATTCTTTAATTTGTTTAAATTAGTGACCAGTAGCGCTTTCGCGCCAAATGAATAGAGGGTAAGCGTAAAAACCAAAATCATTGATATTGAAAGATACAAACTTGGTGACACATCTTAACGTCAGTATTAATATAAAGGTATTATTATACATCGCTTATGGCGAGCTTCGCTAGTTGCAAAACAAATATTTAAGTTTTTAGTGCAAACAAATATTTAAGTTTTATTTCAATACAAAATGGTCGACGACGTTAAGTCGATATGAGCGGTGCGAAAATAAAAATAATTCGACGTCTACTCTGAAACAAAGGTTATAAGAGCAATGATTCTTTTAACACTCGGTGCTGGAGTACGCGGGATACAAGATACTGATACACTTAGACAACATACTGATACTAAATCATATCTATCTATATAGGATCTAAAGAAATACTGCGAAAACTAATCATAATTATATTTACCTATTGTTTTTTTTAATGTTATAAAGAGAAATGATGTCTTTTTATGTATTGGATAAACCAATGAACCGACTTAAGGAAATAAATAACATAAAAAATTAATTACATAACATTAAAAATTTACATTTTCCATTACATTTTCCAGACGTTAGTAGAATAATACATACATAACCTAAAGGTGAAGCTAAACTAGCCGAGTAGTTCATGTGTAGCGTAATACGGGGCGCAAAGTAAAAATAACAAACCATACTCGGAAGGAGAATTTGTAAAAGATTGTATGGTGAGCATGAGTAAAATTTTATGTCCAGAAAAAATTAAAGAGTTTGAGTCTGTCAGCTTATCGCGACAAACAGTAACAACGCGAATTGATGCCATTGCATCAAACTTGTCGACCCAATCTAGGCAACGTATAGAAAACTTTAAATATTTTTCCGTAACGATGGATGAAAGTACGGATAGAAGTGACACTGCTCAATTATTAATTTTCATTAGAGGCGTTGATGACGAATTTAATATTACTGAAGAGCTAGCTTGCTTGCAATCGATAAAAGGAAAAACGACGTGGCAAATAAGTAATAAAGAATTTTCCGAAGGTCTTCATAATTTAAATGCGCCTATTTCAAAATTATGCAATATAACTACAGATGAAGCCCCAAATATGGTTGGAAAAAAATGCGAGATTTCAGGTTTCATTTTTCGGAACCAGAATCCTAATCACGATGTTGTATTTTTACATTGTATAATTCACCAGGACGTCCTTTGTAAAGCTGCAATAGATATTACCCATGTACTAAATGTGGTTTAAAAACTAATTAATATGGTTCGATCTCAGGGCTTGGTACACCGACAATTCCAAGAATTTCTGATTGAAGTCGACGCAGATTATTCTGATCTTCTTTACCACACGAAAGTAAGTTGGTTAGGTTGTGGATATGCATTTGAACTGGTTCGGAATATAAAAGAGAACATACAAGAATACACTACAATAAAACAGACAAATGGTCTGATTTCCAAATCTTCGAAAAGAAAGATTGGCGTAGGGATGATTGCTCAAGCCCAGAAAATTATCGCGATGTTTGCGTCGTCTTATATGTGCGACTTTTTCGACCATGAAGTTGCGGAGAAACTCAATAAGAATTGACTGATGAGCATCTTTTCGCACTGTTGAAAGTTGCTTCGTCACAGCTGGAACCTGCTTTCAAAAATATTATGGAAAATCGAAAATAATTTCATATGTCTCACACGCCTATCATGGCGGGGTCTTCCAATAAAAGTTAAATTAATTATTATTTAAGGTAAAAAGGTAATTTGTAACATTTTTGTGTAATACACTGAAATGTACAGCATTACACACAAGTGTGTAAAAATTGCTGAATTGTTTTATAATGTTATGATTAAAAGCACAAAATTTAACACAAAATACATTTTTTCTATAATTTTGGCCCTCCTCTAGAATTTCTTAAACTTTGTGGCC
>JWHW01018829.1:29110-43054 GCA_000931545.1 Papilio glaucus | reverse complement strand
ACAGACGTACTGTAGTTTATATTGTATTGCATGATATCGTTGTAGGATAGATGCTCAAAATGTACCTATGTATGTTAACTCAAGCGCCAACCGCCGTTATTTCAGGGTCCGCGAGGGGTCTCACAAGAATGCCGACGACGTGTTATTTGATATGTTCAAAAACGACGAAACAGGTCTTCTCCCCGTCGGAAAGTTTTTGGCGGTATGTTTTTATTACATTGTAGTTTTTGTATTTTACTCGTAATATACTATTATGAGGCACGGTAGTGTATCACCCACGTTCATTATTATTTCACACTAAGATACAAAAAAAGAATTGCTATTTTGTTAAATACGTCAAATATCAAAAATTATTTGTAAAAGTTAATTGAGATTATAGACTAATTAATTTTGTGGATACATTTTCAATGTTAAACTTTAATTTTATATTTACTTTACATAATATATAACACCTTCCATTAATACTCAGGCTTTAAGAACAACTGGAATACGGAAGAATGATCCTCGTGTTAAGGAGGTGATGCACAACTTATACAAAGTCCATAAGGAATCAAATTTTGAGAGCGGCTCGCCTGAAACATTAAAGTTGGATAGAAAAACATTCAAAGAAGTTATAGCACCTAACATCGTTTTGATTACGAGAGCTTTCCGTAGTCAATTCGTAATACCAGACTTCCAGGATTTTATAAAAGACGTAGAAGAAATATATTGGGCTGCTAAAAGTAACACAGATGGCAAGGTCGCCAGCTACATTCCTCAGCTTGCGAGAGCGTCGGCTGAAAACTGGGGTGTTAGTGTATGCACGATCGATGGTCAACGATTTTCAATCGGTAAGTGTAAAATGATACAGTATTGGTTTTTAGATTCTTATATTTTGTTGAAATTCATGAAGACATATAGAATTCCGTTGAATGCGGTCATATTTATGAATTTGTCGTATATTTTATTTCCAGGTGACGTGAACGTTCCATTCACTTTGCAGTCATGCAGCAAGCCCCTAACATACGCCATGGCTCTGGAAACACTGGGCCCTGACGTAGTCCATAAATACGTTGGCACCGAGCCCAGCGGCCGAAACTTCAATGAACTTGTCTTGGATTACAACAGTAAGTATATATAAGAAGTGCATAACAAATGAGACACATCACGTAGAAAACACTTGTGCGACAAAACAACTAAAAATAAATACAATAATACCGCTCTACATTTGTTTAGTCAATAACAACGCTCAAGCACGTTACACCTACATTACCTACTATTGTTTGTTATGATTTTTTTTCTCTTTCTTTTACAGTGAAACCCCACAATCCCATGATAAATGCGGGCGCTATTTTAGTGTGTTCCTTACTCAAAACACTCGATAAACCGGAAATGACATTGGCGGAAAAGTTTGACTACGTCATGTCATTCTTCAGTCGCCTCGCCGGCCATGAAGTTTTGGGTTTTAATAATGCTGTATTTCTGTCTGAGCGTGAGGCTGCGGACCGAAACTATGCTCTGGGATTTTACATGCGTGAACACAAATGCTATCCGGATAAGACGAATTTTCGTGAATGCATGGACTTCTATTTTCAGGTACTGTTATTTTTTAAGAAGTAGTCACTTGTTGAAGTACATAAATACATAGGTACTATCGGTAGTACATTTTCTTTACAAGAGATAATCTTGGACTGGACAGGAAGGAAATATCACTGCATTCGGAGTAAGGGGCAAAGGGACGAATGAGAGTAATATCGAGGATTTTTTATTACATAACAATACCAAAGTGGGCTCCTTGGCAGTTTAATCTTCGATTTTAGATAGACGAAAGGATTTTATGATGAACGAGTTATATGTTTAACCTCTGTACCACATTGTAAAGGTTTATGAGGTCAAGAGATCCACTATTTTTCTAAAGTTAACCACGTCGTATTATAAGAGATCATTGACGCCGACATTTTATTCCAGTTTATATTCTTTCACACAATATTAGGTACTGAATGGGATGGGGCATAAGATGGACCGACGATCTGGTCAAAGTTGCGGGAGTCAACTGGACGATGGCAGCAGGGGACAGATCTTTGTGGCGATCAATGGGGGGCTTACGTCCAGAGGTGGACGACTGTAGGTTGTAAGGATTAGGAGGAATTGGGGTGGGGCAGTAATTGTAACATTAGTTAACTTGTAGACTTGAAATATATTATACAAGCCATACGTTTTATCGTTTCCAGTGTTGTTCAATGGAGGCTAATTGTGATATAATGTCGATCATGGCAGCTACTTTGGCCAACGGTGGAATATGCCCCATTACCGACGAGAAAGTTCTGAGGCCGGACTCGGTGCGCAACGTGTTGTCTCTAATGCACAGCTGTGGGATGTATGACTATTCGGGCCAATTTGCCTTCAAAGTGGGGCTTCCCGCGAAATCCGGAGTCTCGGGAGCTATGCTCATTGTCGTTCCAAACGTTATGGGCATCTGCACCTGGTCTCCGCCTCTAGATCCCCTTGGGAACAGTTGCAGAGGACTCCAGTTTTGTGAGGTAGGTTTCCAATGTAGCGTGATAGTTCTGTCAAATTAATAAAAAATCATTTTTTGTAAGTGCACCTTATAGGAAGCTGACTAATTGCGTCAGCGACGAACACAAAATCTGTGCATCGAAGAATTCTCTATATCATTATTAGGTGATTTATAGTCATTACTCAGTAATTTCATTAACGATCTTAAGAACGCTGAAATTTTCAGTTCAAGTATGAGTACCTAACAGAAAGATATGGCATCTTCTCTGACGGGCTTTCAATAAGTATTTATATCAATATTTAATACGCAATCTTATATTTCACAGGATCTAATTATGCGTTTCAACTTCCACAAATATGACAATATTCGTTACGCTAGTCACAAAAAGGACCCGCGTCGTTACAAATTTGAATCTACAGGCCTCAGTATCGTGAATCTCTTATTCTCCGCAGCCAGCGGAGATCTTAGCGCTCTAAGAAGGTACCTAACTAAAATACTCAAAATAACGTCTAATTGTATACATTACACATAAAACAGTTGATGAATATTTTGTATAATGTTTGTCAGCAAAACTTCAGATCCGTCTCTTCTTCCCGTGCCAGTGACACCTAAGACTGAATAAACAGTCAAATCACAAGTAACTATATACGAAAGTTTTGCAAAGCTACTGTGAAACATGAATTTACATCATTAATACGTTTAAAAATGCAAACTCGCTTAAAGGTTTATTTGCATTGACTTAGCTTCTCAGAAACATTATAATATCTACTGTTTAATAGTTACACGCTTATCTAGAATATCTCAAATATTTATTTTTTAGCTTAATTTTTGTAAATTTCAATTCTAATACAATTTTCTTTTGTTAGGCACCATCTCTCCGGCATGGACATGACGCTATCAGACTACGACGGCCGTACGGCGCTACATCTTGCGGCTGCCGAGGGTCACTTGTCCTGCGTGGACTTCCTGCTCGCCCAGTGCTCAGTGCCCCACGACCCTCGGGACCGCTGGGGCAGTCGTCCGCTGAACGAGGCCGAAACCTTCGGGCACACAGCCGTAGTCCAATACCTTAAGGAATGGGAACGCACACATCCCAATGGCAGCGATGTAAAATCCGAATCAGCCGTCGACGCCATTCTCGAAGTGAATCCGGAAGCAAATGATGCTGTTAAAGATCCGAGCATTGATGAAATCGTTACCAGAAACGGCGACAAAGTGCAGTAAATTAATAATCTCATAAATAGCCAAAGTATTTTGAAAGTATTATGTAAAGAATTCGTTATAGACGCCCCTCATAGAGACATTCATTATACTATATGTTATAAGAAAAAAAATGAATGTTTGGTCTGTATAAACTCAATAATACTGAACTAATTTTTAAAATTATTTCAGCAATAGATATTCTACAAACGAATAACTTAGGCTATATGTATTTTATTTAATTATTTGTCTATCTGTCCTGAGTGAACTTGGGGCAGGTTCCTTGTAAGGTACCTGTCACTTGTTTCAGATTTATGTTTAAAAAGTATTTAACATGTACTCATATAGTTATGTCGTAAGGATCACTTCTCTTTTTGTCTTTAGTGAAATAATGAATGTCAACATGTCTAGAAAAATATTTTTTAAATAAATATTTTGTATTTTTTCGATTCATATAAAGTACTCCTAACTACTTTGGTAACAAAAAATGTTATTTTGGTTGCTTGTAAGTAGAGAAAGCAATACTACGTTTTTTTTTAAATTGATGATTGATTCAATTTCTATTTTTTGGAGACTAGATCTTTTGTTTGAAGCTTTTTTTTTAAGTTTATGAATTTTTACAATTGATTTTGGGCTGTGATAATATGATTGAATTACATTCATTTTTTATTTATTGTTCTTTCATCTAGGATGTAAGTAGATAGATTGCAGGCATTTAAAATAAAAGCAAATATTTAATAATTGATGTTCCATTGGTATTCTATTACTACTACTACAATTTATGAAATAAGTATGTCTTTCTAAGATCTGTTGTTGCAGATCATGGTTTCTGTGCTACGATAATAAATTTACCATTCCTATCCTTGTTTTTGTAGTATGCATTGATGTGCTAGATTTTACTATTATGTGAAAGCTAACTGCTTCTATTTTTTGAGTATGTTTAAGACTACTAGTAATGTACTAAAAGTTACAGGAATGTTTAAAACACATTACAACATCTCAGATGAAGACAATAAGTATTGTATATGATAGAGGAAGCTGAATGTTATAGTAGCTTTGTCATTGTATACCTGCCTACAAATATAGATATGTCAATTAAATTGTTAAAAGTTTTATTTAGTTTCATTTTAACAGTGGTAGAGCCTGTAGCAGCAAAAGCTGTTGAATGAATGGTCCAGCTCGACTGGCAAAATACCACAACCTCACAGAAGACTTGCATGAAGTAGAAGTATTCTGTGTTTCGTCCGATGAGTGATGTGTGGGTGGTCTTATTCCACCCTTCTTCCTTCTTCTTTTCCAATAGGAAAAGAATCTTCCCCTTTCCTTATTTAAAAAGGTTTTCCGTAATTGATATGACAGGGTGAGGATGGATAAGAGAAGGAACTGTACTATTTCCTGTCTATTAGGAGGATTCCTTTGTCCATTGAAAGTAGGCAATCTGCAACTCATTTGATTGATGCCAATGCCTATGGGTAGTGGATGCTTATTATAAGCACCTTCTTTCATAAAAAAATATCACTCATATAAGAACATATCTGCTCTCGTTAATGGGCACTCTCCTTGCCCCCACGCATTTCACTTATATGAAAACATTTTATGCTTGCATATGTAATATTATATACATGGTAGAAGCAAAGCTGTGATTGCTTGGTAGCTAAATATCCTATGTATTATTACACAGAGACAGTAAATTATAGTAATACCTATTTTATAGATTTCACTGTTCAAATGGGCACATCAGCTCTAGTTCAAATTTGCTGTAGCCAAGGAAGTGATGAAATATCAGAGAAAAGTAAAGGTTTTTATAGTTCTGTGTTTAAACTAGTCATGTGGAAAAATCAAAATCAAATACATCATGGAAAAAATATTCTTTTATACCATCAAATTAAATGTTAATAAATTTTAAAAATTTCATCAACAACCTTATAGATCTGAATAAGGTCTGCATAGTGCAAATTGTTAGGACAACTAAAAAACACCTCATTAGGATCATAGTTCTACAGTACAATATTGTACAATAGGTAAAGACAAGGAAAATAAATGTTTTTACTAATTTACAATTTATTATTTATCTACTAGAAAAACATTATTGATTTTGTGATACAGTCATCCGGACTGGTGATGAAACTAATCCTAGTAATTTACAATCAGCTTCTAGGAGAGTAAGGTCAGTGTTGGATCCCAAAAATCTGGATGAAAGTTCTAGGTCACTGATTTGTATTCTAACTCTTGCACCTCTGACATATTCCTCTCCTCGTGTTGTTGGTCTTGTGCATACACAATGAAATTTCCATCCAAAATCTATATATAAATCATCATTTACTATGTGAAAGATTTTACCAATAACAATTTTTCCAATGGGATCTCCTAACTGAAAGAAGAAAAATGTATATAAATACATATGAAGTGGAAATGAGTTCCAAAAATGAATGGATACTTACATCAATTAGCTTTGAATGCCGCAGTAAAGATGGAAATGTATGATTTTGATTATCTTCTTCTTTTAAAATTTGTGATTGTTTTTCGTAAGCTTTAGCAAAACCTCCAGTTTTAGGATCCGAGGAATTGTCCGTAGTTTCATTTGGAGTTGTATTAGCGCTATACAGTATACGAGGAATTTTAAGAATATTTGGATATTTTGCATATTGACGCAATCCTAGATTAACCAACATGATATAATGTAGAAATCTTATTTTTAGTATTTGAGGTATTATATGTAAAAAGTTATAATCATTGATAATTAGTTAATAATAATATAGCCAACAAAATAACCTATTGAAATTTCTTATTTTGACATTTTGGTTCAGTATCAGTCAGTCCAGTCAATCAGTCAACAGAAAAGTATGTGACAAGGATGAAACAATTTTTACGTGGTATATTATTTATATAAACATCTAAATATAAATAAAAATGTATTTACTTATTATCAGCATATTGTATCGGAACGATAATTTTCTTTCGCAAAAAAATATTTTTTGCATAATGTATACGTTATATATGTATAAATTAATGCAGTACGCTAGGCGTGACACTGAATGATAAGATGAGAAATAGCGTTGTAAGCGAAAATGTGGCTTAAAAGAGGACGTTGTGACGAAAATGCTTCGGTGGTTCGGGCATGTTGAGTGGATGAATAAAAGAAGATTGGCAAAGGAAATGTGTGTTGCAAAATTGAGTGGCAGTGTATTAGTGATATACTGAAGAAAGCTTGTATGCGTAGATGTATGATTGGAGAAGAAGCGAGAGAGGATCTCTGTATACACCGCTGGTTAAGTTTGTGAGTGTATAAATGTATACGCATAATTTGGAACCAGAATTATGCGTATAAATAACAATTTTAATAAGGTGTCTTAAATAGTAATTTTCATAATCGATTATTTATGTAAGGATTTGAAGTAATATCTTTTGAAAAGCAATCCTTGTAAATGCAATGTACCTTTAAAATTTTTACCAAATTTTTACCTCGCTTGTTGCGTTAAATGTCAAGTGTCAAGTCAAGTTAACGCGCACGTCAAACGTCACTAACAAATAAGTACAATTACAACATTTTTATAATGTGAATCAGTTGAATAAGAATTTAAAAGAATAAAACAGAAAAATGACAGAAGATCAAGATTCTAAAGACTCCCAATCAGATTCGGGCAGTAAAACATTCGTGAACAAAAATAGAGAAACTAAAAAAGCCAAAACCCAACGGCCTCTGACTAAAGTAATTTTGACATTGTTTCTATAAACTTCACATCAGTGTCCTATTTAGATTAATATTTACATCTTTTTCAGATAATATTTCGACGATTACCCCCTACTATGACCGAAGAAACATTCTTGGATCAAGTATCACCCATACCAGAGCATGACTATTTCTATTTTGCTAAGCCTGATCCGTCCCTTGGTAACAATGTTTATTCCAGAGCTTACATAAATTTTGTTAATGTTGATGACATATATCTCTTTAGAGACAAGTTTGATGGCTATATCTTTGTGGATGAAAAAGGTATTTAAGACTTTATTATCGTTATTTAAATAGACCACTGAGTGTTACTATTATTTTTTACTGATGTTGCAGGGCTTGAGTATGTTGGAATAGTAGAGTACGCCCCATTCCAAAGAATACCCAAAAAGAAGAAGAAAAAAGATCCAAAATGTGGAACTATTGAAAGTGACCCAATTTATCAAGATTTTATAGAGTATTTAAGCAAAGAACCTGAAACTGAGAATCAACCTAAATTAGAATACTCATATCCAGTTAATGATGGTGAGTAAATATTAAATAAACTAGAATACATATTATATCTAGATTAACAAGATTTCTGAACCTTACACCTTAAAAATATATTTTTTTATTATTATTGTCTTTCCTAAGAAGTTCTTTATTATCCATTTCAATTAATGGTTCATGTATATCCATATCAATTGCAATAACTGCAAAAGTTATTTTTTTAAATTCTAATTTCAGGCAATGATAAAAAAGCTCAATCTACACCTTTGCTAGAGTACCTAGCTGCTCGGAAACAAGACAAACGTGGCCGGGACGAAAGACGTAGGAGAGAAAATGATAAAAGAAAAATGCGAGTTGAAAGGAAGACCAAAGATGGTACAATTAAGGTGATGATTATGTTTTTCATACCATTTTGTGCAGTATTTTCTGCATAATCTTATAAATTTTCATTATTTAAGCATTTATGACATTCAATGCTGTGATTAATATACACAACCCTTGAGGGGGATTAAATTAAACTATGAATTATTAATATTGTATTTATAGTGATATTTTATTAATAGATAGGAATCAATCTTGTATTTATTTATGACATACAACAGCCTTAAATATTAAGCTTTACTTGTGAATTCATAGATGCTTTTTATAATTTAAAAAACTAATTATATAGCCTGCTTACCATTTAAATATAGATAAGATTTCTAATTATTCTGGAGCATTTCTGTATTGGTTAATCATGCATTTTAATTGGATTACTATTAATTTAGCAAGCTGGTGACAATTCTGAAGATGATGTCTACAATGATTACAATGATTTTTACGACCATAAGTTTGAACAGCACAACTATTGGTATGGAGAACAAAAAGTATATCACAAGACAAAAGTTAAATCTGTTGCACCAAAATCTGATGTAAAAGTCTCGCATGGCTCCGATGAATTCTTAAGTACAGATTCTGATTGGGATAGCCACTTTCCTGCTTTGACCATGAAAAGTCATAACACTTTTACATTGACATCTGGAAAATATTGTGATAAGAAGGAAAACCAAGGTGGTATCCCTAATAGTGGGGGTGACACATATTTTAAGGTGTACTTTTGTAGCATTCATTTGTTTCGTAACATAAATAGCATTGTGTTATTGAAAAATTTGTAGCTGTAATGTAGATTTCAACAACCCACATGGATTTTTTTGGTAATTACTTGTAAATCAGTGTTGGATAGATCTTATCACATGTTCCCATGTTTGTTAACCTTAACAGAATATACAGACAAAAGGGATATTCATTTACCTTTACCTAATTAGAAAGCTATATTATCAAGAATTATCATTTTTTCTACTTTCAAATTAACAGTGTTGTCTATGTGCAATATACTACGATAATATTGACTTGGCTAACTGTCTTTTTGCCTAAATATGCACTGGTAAAAACCACGCTATAAAGATTTTAAGGTTGTGAGAGTTTATAAGTAGTATAGAGTATGCGCGAGCCTTTACATGTAGTATTTGTTTACATGCATATTGCATAAGTGTGTGTCCGTCAGAGCGATCAGTCATGCTTTCAGGCGCATGCACACATTCATACGTATGCAAATATGACTTGAATAACACATGTGAAGGCTGCACGTGTTCATGATCTGCAATAACTATAATCAAAATTAATGTAATTAATGCAATTATAATGTAAATAACATTTTAGGCAGTGTACTCTTATGAAAACGTTGACCATAAGATCTATTTTTCAATATTTATGTTTTCCTACAGTTTTAATAAGATTAAATAACGACAGTATTTTTTCAGTGTAGATAATATTGATTGTATATTTCATTATATTAGTCATAATATAAAATTAAACCATACACACAACCTTAAACCATATTCTTAATCTACAAGGTATGTTGTAGTAGTGTATATCTAAAAGTGGCATTAACTCACACACAGACTTGGTAATAATTTACATATGTATGTCAAAAATCTATATACTGATCATGTAAAAATATAATATAATGTCTTATTTGGGAAATTCATAGTAGTAGATTTTAGTAAACACTATGTAAATATTATGTGTAATTAGAACTTACTATAGATATTCAATGAATGAAACTAAAATGTTTGAAACTTGATTACAGGAGGATGAAGAAGTAGATAATGATATTAAGAAAATAAAATCCAGGGAATGGGAAAAGGAGAAATCAGTAGCAGACTCTAGAGATGATGAAATTAAACAAGAAAGTAGAGATGGGACTGTGTTCGAATCTAAAACGTATCGAGAGCAACGTAAACTGATTGGTACTGCAATTATAGACAAAAAGAAAAAAATGGATGGTGACAAGAAAGAGCACACACCAAAAGATGAAGATTTGGCTGAAGATTATGACAAGAATTTCAAAAAAGATAAGAAAGATAAATTCAAAGAGTCCCCGCGTGAGCCAAAGAGCAAAAAATACAGTGACACGAGAAAAGAAAGAATAGCAAGTAAAACTGACTTCGGTAAAACCGAAAAACAGGCCGTCATCGGCAAGATGTCGTCATCAGAGAACAAATCGAAATCGCACAATTATGACGACATTAAACCCTTTACGCAACTTCCTCAAGTGAAAACTGACGACTTGACTAGAATGATTGAAGGGTTGGACAAAAAAGTAAAACTGAATGATTCACAATCAGAAAATAAAAAAGAATCTAACGACAGTACTGATGGTAGTGTTGGAATCATAAAGCAGAGAAGAAATAGTTTGGACTTTAATGACACTTTAAAAGAGGAATCGACGTTACAGCGTCAAAAATCACTTGATGACAGAGGTAAATCAACTGACAGAGAAGAGTCTGAAGAAATAGATAAAGGTGAAAATACTGAACGTCGCGCTGAACGGAGAATTAGAAATAAGGTGAAATATTTTAAGCACATTCTTAAACTTCTTTCACATTTACTTTCATCTTATTGCATATTATAACTGACAAATCGTAATTTTAATTATTAATAATTTACATAATATTCAGTATTGTATTGTATATGGGACAATACATTTTTATTATTTATTATTCTTCTTGCTTCAGGACCGCCCGAGTCTGGTTATTTATCAGCCAGGAATGGGCAAATTCAGTAAACAACGACTCGCAAAAGAAGTACAACCGAACACAACGGCAAAATCATTGACCGATAGTGAAAAGAAAGACACTTGAGACAACTGTCACACCACCCAACATTTGGACAACAATCAACGGAATTACCCTGAAGCTGGCATTCAATACAAGTCATGCAGAAAGTAGGGAGGGACATTTGAATATGCCAACTGACGGACGAACTGTCCCTGTTTATTCAGAGCTGTTGTTATTTTTATTTGTTCAATTTACATGCAATATGAAATAGTTGAATATTTTTTTCATAACATTTTATCATCAATTTGACCGCATTGAATGCTTCATACTTTTAGCTTGTGAAATTTAGTTTGGTTTGTTTAATTTCATTTAAATATATTTCATTTTAAACTGGGATCAATGTTGTTTATTTATAACTCTGTCTCCTTTCTGTCTCTGCTTTTTTACTCGTTTATTTAGTTAATATGGTCATTGTGTTTTGTTCTGCTTTCGTAAAAAAAACTGTTACCCTCTATGGTATAAATGTTTTAATGTGTTGTGTAGCAATTTACTGTTATTGTCTTATAACTACCTCGTCTACTCGTGGTTGTTTGGTTCTTGTGGCTCAAGGGTTGACTCTTGAGTTGAACATTATGTCGGTTGTGGACCAACATGTTTTACTTTAGAAAAAGAAAACTTGCTCAGACTTCACTAGTCCTTGTCTCTCTAATCGTGTACATAAGGATATTACTTTATTTAGAATATTTTTCTTGTGAAAACAATAAAAACAATTGAAAGTTCATGTCATCTTTGTTAGATTCGAGCTGTGTAGTTCCCAGGCGGAATGTGGTCGCCGCTATAATAAAAAGCGGTTAGCATCTTTATCAATGTTACAAAGTAAGCAAATTACAGCAATACCATTGACAGAGTTTTCATATCTTCATTATCACATTAGTGTCGAAATAAAATAAAAATAGAACAGTCATGTACTGATAGGTATTGATTTGGTGTAGTAGTGGATTTTAATTGACTAATCCAAATTATTACGAGAATTTTCTTCAGAATGTTGTAATTTTATAATGGTTTGGTTTGAAATTGTTTCTATTGTGTTTTTGGCGCGTTTTGGCTCCTACAAATTTATCGAACTTGTATTAAATACGGATCTTTAAATTTTGTAAATAACATATTTTTAAATATCAATAGAAATAGAAAGCCTATGAAGTTTAAACGCTTCCGACTTATTTCATGGTAGAGCGAGAATGATTATGCGAATATGATTTTATACGGGACGAAGAAAAAAGCGCCGAAAGCAGTCTCTCCCCTGAGGCGCGACCGCATCTCTCGTTCTACTCCAGGGCCGCTCACTATGAAAAAATATTGCAGGTGGCATGTGCCTGAGTTGGATTTGCGAATGTGCTAAGGTACATATCTAACGCATATATATTCGTAGTCGCATCATGTTTATTAAATTTCGATATTACTTTATACTTTTATAAACAAATAAGGAAATCTTGAAGGTTAATAAAATAAGTATTGCCTATTGAAAAGTAACAAACATATTTTTTCTAAAAAATATATTAAAACGTTATAGTTAAGGCTGTTCTAGTATGTAATATTTACGAAATTTAAGATTTAATAACTTACAATACTTGTAAAGCTATGATGCTTACATTCTCTAAATGTCTTTTGTTTAGATAATAATATTCGCGAAATATTATAATTGGTACCGTATAGACATAATTTTCTGAAAATACGTAAGAATGTGAAATAGAAAACAATATCTACATATAAAGTGAGCGAAAACTTCGAGAACATTTTTAAAAATATTGGTGTACTGAGGTGTGAGATTTGACTACGTAAAATTCGTAATATTTACTTGAATTACGCTCGAATTTCTCATTCATTCATTCCATCATTAGGACATCACTAGTATTTTACTGAGGTTAAGAAACTGTCGAAGCCCTTGCTAGTTTATAAAAAGTTATATATACTTTTAATTTCAGAAAGTAATAGAATATTCAAATATTACAGAGCAATTGATTGCTTTACAGTTTATTGTTTTTGTCATCTCGAAGGCTTTTAAACAATGATATTTTCCAGTATAGATACTTATGTTACGCTCACAGTATTTGCGTTGAAATCTGTTTCGCCTCTTTCCTCGTAGTAAAAAAATTAAACCTGCAACATTGACAAGTCTCACTTATATAAGTAGAACAAAATATACGATCAGCACGCAAGTGAAAGAGATAGCTATAATTCTAATGATTGAATTTCAAAAGTTTTCTTGTGCCTATGACTCTTAAGCACAATTTATTAGCTAGACACAAGTTAGGATACGCTTGTGATTGCGCTTAATGCAGACTAACTGCTAGACGTGCCAATTGGCTTGTATTTGAGTCTCACGACGCGCACGCCTATAACATATCTAAAAGTTTCTACACGTTTCGTTCAGGAATGCTATGGAGGTGGTATAATTATTCCGTCTACTGCTTGATTATGATAAATACATGAAATTCCTATGTATCTACTGTTTAACAAATCGGAAACAATACCATGTATACAATTTAGGCCCTAAATAATCTTTTGACAGAGTAGACCCGTGCCCAACATCAAAGCATTTTGTCTACAATACCAAAACAAGCGGATATAGAGCGTACTCATTTTCATGAAGATGAAATTGGGCTGCGGGTGAACTTGCGAGAGGTTTTAGGTTATAGGTTATAAATAACCTCAATTAATATTGAAGGGTAATTTTATAACGTTATTATAAAACAGGGTGTGACAGTGATATTTATTTAGGGTCTGTATTTCTGGCACCATCGGGTTATAATCATATAGAATTGAAGTACTGAAATTGTATATATTAGGTCCTTACATATGAAATTGGCGTTTTGTATAGGAGGAACAAAAAGTCGAATATTTTTTAATATAATATATTTAATTAATCAAAG
>JWHW01018829.1:1574-18140 GCA_000931545.1 Papilio glaucus | reverse complement strand
CTAGACATTATCTTTAACTAGTTTAAAAGGAATCCTCCGCGTCTGTCTGTTCATCCGCGAACTCCTTCTAAACCACGGATTTGTTTTCACTAACGTAACAAACACTGTTGGTATTGTTTTCCGAAAGGTATACTTGTGTGTATATATGTATAGTACATTCTAATTAATCTTTTGTATACATAAATAAACAGGATACTTCGGAAACGCCAAAAAAAACTTACTTCTTCATACTATACCACATTAATCTAAATAATACTTTTTTAAATTGACTAAACTAGTGTTTGACCACGATCTCACTATCATCAGATGTGTCGCAGCCAGCAAATGTGTTGCAGATACGTTACCTAACCTGAATTAATGGACAGAGGAGGGCATAGACAGGAATAAAGATATTTCATTTTCCCCATTAACTCCATCGCCGTCCAATCCTCTACCCGTTCTCATCCTATCCTTATGAGAAAAGGGTGGGAAGGGGAAGAGGACTGAAATTAGGCTTCTGGCCCGTCACTCATCAGACGAAACGCAGAGTACTTCTACTTCACGCCTGTTTTCTGTGAGGTTGTGGTGTGTCACCGGTTGAGCCGGCCCATTCGGGCAACAGATGTTGTTGTTGTTGTGGGCTCTACCACTGTTATGCTACGCACTAGTTTAGTAACGGCCTATGCAGTCTTCTCTTGAAGGTACCCACTTCATAGGTGGATGGAAATCTTTCCTGTATTTTTGCCTGACCCTGGCAAGATTGTACTTCTTCAAAAATACTACCGAAAAGTCCAAGGGGCCATATCTCGATCTCCTATGGTACATTCATAGAATCATTGTTTTTCTATAAAATTTCAATTACAAATTTTACATTATTTATGATGATATTTTCTAAACTTCCGTGTTAATAGTTCTCCTAGATAACACGACATATTGAAACTGTTCTGTCTCTTTTTTCCTTAAAGTCAGTTTTGATTCAGTCCAAAGTCTTCGAGACACACATGTAGTAGTAGCAATCGTGCATTGGTTTAAGATGCATTTGAATCTTGCGGAATACAACAAAATGTAGATCGTTGTAGATATCGTAAGTGGAATTTGTTGCTTAAGTCATGGACGTATTTCAATATTCCATATCTATGTACTTGCATGTTACGAAAACCTTGTGCCGCACGGTGTTCCCGTGCGATAAAATTTGATAAAATTCTATTTACATTATTTAGTGTTTTAGATTTTATTACTTTATAAAAGACACATCATTTTTGAACATCAAATGTAACCATTCCTAAAATGAATCTTGTTGTATCGCATATTTCAAAATCTTAGATAAAAACAACTTTGGGTATCTCAAGCCCTTTATTAGATTCCCAATTTGAAAGAGCATAACAATTTTGAATCAATTTTTGTTAAGTTGAAATGATAAAAGCTTGGAATTGAAAACTCGACCGATAGATTGTAGTTTGGAGAATATAAATCACTGTACTATCGCTGCGTCGTTGTGCATCCGCTCAAAGCGCCTTTTTTCTTTTAAAATCGTGCATTTCCGTTTTGCCCACAAGGTGTACTTAAAAGAAAAGTGATTGTTCATTTATAAAGCTATTAGCATCAGATACGGCCTCTTCACTTCATACAAGAAAAATGTATGTAGAATATGTATTAATAGGAGACAGTGTTGACAAACGTGTATCGACTAGATTGATTATTTATATTAAAAGAGGAATACATAAACAGTATTTAAGCGTACAAGTACTTTCATTATTGAAATCATAACTGCTCTACTTTGCTCTGCCTATACATTTGATCTACGGGCGTGAGTGTTTAATTGTATCTTATTTATTCTACTTGCTAGTTACGTAAACTGGTAAAACACATCACGGGGAATTGCAAAAATAATAATGAAACATTGATGACAAACCACTGTTAAAATGTTTCCTGAAAACCCTAGAATTTGCCGCACCTATAATTTAACCGCGTCACACGGTGACATTGATAAACGCGTTATTCTTAATGTATTGTCAGCAGAGATAATGAAGATAATTGAGGTTAAATTATTAGCAAATTAGTAGGTTTAAAGTAATACAACAAATAATGTTGTCGAGCTGCGTAATGAGCGGCATTCTGATGTGACATGCGCTTGTCCGCGCACCCGTGCAGTCACATGTGCATCACACCGACTGGCAGGGATCTGCCTCCTGTCATTCATATTATTGTTATATTATGCACAACCACACAAATTACCGTCAAGTTTTACAGGGAATTCATTCATATATTATGAAGAAAAATTCTTTAGTCGCATTAGACAGAGATATATTTGGCAGGGGATAATCTTATAGGTTCGCTAAATAATATGCTCTACGTGAATGATGAATGATGAAATGAATTTGGAACAGTTTCGACGAACTTTTATTCGATTTTAAATTTTATTGTTAAGATATAAGGGTTTATGTTAGTTGATTACTTATTCATTATTTACTTGTTTTTCAACTATTTTCGCGTCTTCCCACCTCTTTTAAGTTTCCACATCTGTCGGTTGTCCTTATGACCGGTAGCCTGTCTTTTTATTTTATTTTCTGCAAGCACATATACGTTCTATATCAACCGAGCATTCTTAATCAACGAAGATGCGCACAGCGAATATTTGCGTGGAAAAGACGAGACAAATCAAGTCTAACTTCTTTCAAGTACTTTTGAAATATAACTTTTAGCTCTGTGCTTATACCGTCTTTATGACAAAAGCAAATACTTTATATACTAGGTGTATTGGCTATATCAAATTTAAGATCTGGCTTCAGGCTAAGCAGTACTAATATGTAGTGAATCTAAAATGAAAAAAAAAAGATCACAATCAAAATTGGAAGTGAAATGGGAATAGCTACCTCCTTACAAATACTTAATATATTGTTTAATTTACTTTAAATTACTTAAAACGTGCAATACCTAATGGCACACTGTAATTGGCCGTGACCTAAATATAAGTAAGATATAAAATATATCTCAGACAGCGTAGAAATTGATAAAACTATCAAGGTTAAGATTGCAGTTAATATGACTTCACTGTCGTAAAATTGCCCTTTGTATTTGTACAAACTCAAAATAATTCTGAAAATAAATAGGTAGAATTCAATAATTCTTTTCAATTCTACCTATTTATAACAGACAAGCTGAGCTGACCAATATCCAGCTTAAGTTGAACCTTATTTAATTTGATTGATAATATAGATTTGAGGTCAACATAGCTAGGATAGATACCAAATTTACTTTGTATTCGTTCGTTCGTGTTATATAGACAGGAGCATTTTACTTATTACGGTTCTCGTACTGCAAGTCGCAAGTGTAGGTTGATCCTACCACTCGCAATTGGTGAGGGTCTTAGAGTCGCCGTCTTAATTGTGGAAAGGTCAAATTAATTACTTTTAATTGACCAACTTCGCGTTGACATCGACTTGGCGATGGAGTTCGCAGAATCGACAGTGTTGACATTAAATAGCTTTGTCGAATATATTTCCGGGCAGTTCAAATGCTTGTGAAGTCCGAGAACACATCACAGCAGTTGCCAACGTACCGTCTTTTACAAGAAAATTAAAGTCATGGCTCAATAAGGGCGTTTTGTAATGTGGAGTAATTTTTAAAAATTATTAATTTTTATATAAAGTTTGTTTTTAATAGACTTCTTTGTTACATTTAATTAAATATGTATTACTTAAATCCTTAAGTAAAATTGAAGCAGCAGGACATGATGACTTTCATGATCCATACCTAAAACGGAAGCTGCACATATTGTGAGGGACACTCCTGCGCAGTGAGCAGCAAGCGTGGCGACCCCAATTGTCTGATTTATCTTTATTATTCGCCCACTCCCCTCGCAATGTTAATCATAAGAAAAAATACATCGATTGTCATTTTCAATTTTTAGACAATGGACAACTAGATATAACTAGAAGATGGTAACAGATCTAAGATCAAAACTACTTGTGTTGTAGTATTATTACTACATATTCTAGGTACTTATATCAAGATAAATATTTAACCATGTTATGAATTATCTTGTAGTGAAAGTAAAGAAAGTAAAAATGTGTGTTATCTTTGTAGCGATCAATGGATGAGGCTTACGTCTGGTAGCGGACTACTGTCGGCTGAAAGGAAGCAAGAAAGGAAGGAAAGCATTTTTTTAATAATTAAAACTAGCCCTCTACCACAATCCCACCTGGTCTGATGATGTGGTCGAAAGATGGTATGCTCTAGTTTAGCAACAGCCTATTACCTCTTCTCTTGACGCTGCAACTTATTCCAATCCTTTGCCGTACGTACATGGAACGACGCGCGGTATCTCTACTATGAAAGTATAGAGACCTGCCGTATGCCTGAGCGTCCGATGATAGAATGGATAATTAATACATGTAATTCCTACGAAAACTCACTAAAATACAATTTGTAAAACACCGAGATCCTAAGGACTTTGCGACTGTGCTCACGACTGTTTGGTGAAATCATCGGAAATAAGACGTAATACGGGCTAAAGATTCTTAAAATGGCCAATAAACGTATGGCTAGGGCGTGACGACTGCAGAAGTAGGTATTATAAGTCGCCATTTAAATTTCTGGAAGGGCGGAAGTGCGGCGTGGAAAAGTGAACTTTTATACCAAATGATTTACTTAAGCACAATATTAATACTATCAATTGACAAATAGTAAAGTTGGTGATTATTTATTTATTCCGTTCATTTTGATTCACGTGTATTAGAAAATTGCGTGTGTCATGTACGAAAATATCGATTAGATAAACTTGATTCATTCTTTTTCTTTGTACTGAAATCATGACGTTGTTATCTTGCCATTAAAGCAATAATATTATTTATATTTTTTCATCAAATAGAAATAATGTCTAGGAGGATTGACTTACATCTTACTAATGATTTTCTGTATTTGTAGATGTACTAAAATATGTTGAAAATTTTTGGCTCCTCGACAGGCGTAGCCCTTGTCACATTCCGTGAAAAGCCGGTATCGATTACTATCTCTGTCTACCTACAAACGATTAAAAAAAGCGAGAGCTTATTTTTTATTTTCGTAACCAATGTTGTACTAACAAATGTGGGAACCAAGAGAGGTGTGAACAGAATAAATTTGGAATTAAATGAGAATCGAAAGTCCCTGTCTTAAAATGTTTTAGTGTACATCTACATTTGTCCAGGTAAATTGTTTTTACTATAATAGGTGAGAATCGTATAAAAATTTGTAAAGAACATTTTTAAGGAAACAAAAAAAAAATTAATGAAATATTTACGCCCTAATTGAATTTAAATTGCGTCATTATTAATCGTTTTTTTTTTAATTTATTTGCGGTTTTGTAGAGTCGTTAGTGATGAGTACTATGATGGTTAAAAAGTGATTTATTGTCTGGTGAAACTATCACATAGCATGGAAATAACAGTTTACTCCGGAATTAAAGGAAAATTTAATTTTAATTTTATTTATATCGGTATGTTAAAAGTGAAAAGATAAAGGAATAAATAATATATATTTTACCTTATCATTTTGCTTTCCATTTCTTTAACAAAGTTTTATCACATATTAACCGTATCACACTAAGATGCACATCATCACTTTGGACACAAAATGGCACTTTGGAATGGTCGAGCACAGGACGGTCACATCGACTTGCTTCGGGGGCCGCAATCAGCGGCGGACGGCACTCGTTGAATTGATTCAATTAGTTAACTGTTGCGCTCTGTTGTGTGCCTCCGGAACGCCGAGATGCTCCTTGCCCCGCGGAGGATCAAACGTTACTGTGGCACCGTTAATCTCTTATCAATTCTTCTAGCACGAAGCGTTCAGCTCCTATCGACTCGATGAGACAATTAATAATCAGAAACAATGGCTGCAGCCGAATATCTATTATTTTCGTAGATAGGCACGATATCAGAATGCTCCGATTGGTCGCTTGATTATGTTTGCTCTTGAGACGCTAACGAATTCAATGTTCGATAAGTAATGCGTTTCTTTGTGTGGACGATTGTCAATAATTGAGATAGGGTCATCATCGTAACTAGGTAATTATGCAGCTACTTTGTGCTAACGATAATGAGAACTGTCAATAGTTTGATATAATTCTTAATATTTTTAAATTTATACACAATAAATATTCAGGCTTTCTAATAGAATAATCATTATTAGAATCGGTTCAGTTCATTTAGAGTTTATCCAACACTAAAACAACCTTTATAGTGTTATTGTTCAAGTATTTTCTTTCTTCGTATTTTATAACTTTCAAAGTAGCCTAGCCTAGTGGTTGGCAGGGCGTGTTTCTGAGATTTTATTATATAGACTACTAAAACAGTAGTAGCAACAAAACATTTGTTTCACGATTTGGTCAGCTCGACCGGTGACCGGTGTCTGTCCTCTTCCCTTTCCCATCCTTTCCCTATAAGCATAGGAAAGAGAAGAGGATTGGACGATGATGAAATAGACGAGGAAAAGGAAATAACTTTTTCCCATCTATCCCCTCCTCCGTCTATGAAAGATAGGCAACGCATCTGCGACTCATTTGCTCGTTGTGGATGCCTATGGGTAGCTGTCTTTTCATATCAGATGACCCGCTTGCTCGTTTGCCACCTTGTTCCATAAAAAAAGCTATAGCTTTTTAGTAGAGTGAATTATAAGCTTGTTTAGCAATATGCTAGAAAGTAAATAAAATAGACGACGGACGTCACTTTTATTTGCATTCTTTACTTTCTTTACCATAGGGAGTATTCCGAAGAATTGCTTGGAACAATTCCTACTGCTGAGTTTCGTCATCGCTCAACTCGACAGAGCTCTCAATACAACCCATTTTGATGGTTGGCATTCCACTACCGTGCGGTTTTTGCGTAATTTCCTGCCTCGGACCCCCCAATTGTGGAATGATCTGTCGCCAGCGGTATTTCTAGACCAATACGACTTAGGGTCTTTCAAGAAGCGAGCGTACTCCTTCCTTAAAAGCCGGCAACCCATCTGCTGTTTCTCTGGTATAAGGCTATTGATGGGCGGTGGTAATCACTCCAGCATCACTTTAGGCGACCCGTTGCTCGTTTGCCCCCATCTTCTCTTATAAAAAAAAGAATAAGCCACCGACCTATAAAAAAATGGCTGAAGAAAAATCTTAAGGATTTCGAGATATTAGATTAGATATAATATTTTTTTAAATTACCCTATTTTTTCGTTTTGTGTTACAAAATTGTCATAAATACCTACTTAACATCTAGGATCAAGTATTTTATATTATCTAGATTTACACAAACAAATGACGACAGGCGAGTGTATTTTCGGAGAAATAGTTGCTGGTAACCTTATTGACGGTTCTTACAGCTTCATCGAATACAGGGCTCGCGATCCGAATGATCTTGAGCTAAAAAATAAAAATTCTAGGTCCCTAATGTAATCTAGGGGCCTAGTTGCTGGATTTAGCAGCTATCGGTCTGGGGACGACAGGCGAATGAACGAGATCTCAATATAGAAAATAAAAACTTTGCTAGGAATGCAAAAGACGTCGAATAAATGTTGTCTTATCAGTTTCACTTTTTTTTTCGTTGGTCACAATTAACTAACGCAATGAGACGTTAGGTTATAAACTTTAAAATTTGTAAATTATTTGTGAATTATCCACTATTAACATTTATTTCTGTGCTTGTGATTATTATTATAAGATTAAAAACATGATGATAAGTAATGTATTAGGCTGCAAGAGCCGTAGTGAGCGGAAATCCGAAAATATTACGTTTAATTTCTAAGTACGATTACCAGTTAAGTTAATTCTTTATTTGTAAAAAAACGTACAAGAAATTAAGAAATAACGTAATATTAAGTGATTTATGGTGCCATAAACGACGATAACAATAGAATAGAAATAATGTTTAAAATTATTATTTGTTATTACGTGATTAGTAGTATTAATCAACCAAATTAGATAGTAGCCTTAAATTGCCATTCACTAAGCTTGTCAGCCAATTTGAATTTGATCGGGTTATACTTTGTTTACGAAATTTTAGGGATAACAGATGTGAATTTGGAAAATCACCCTAATTGCTGCGATAATGCGTAATAAAATAAAACTAAGAAAATTTATAAACGTCGTGTAAATATTTCTACATTAATTTGGTCCTTTATTTCAGGTTTCGAAAAGACTCGGAATCTTAGATATATGGATTTGAGCCTCAGGAGGGCAAAATTGGAAACCAACGAAATGTACTCAAACATGTTGTTCTCACGTTCCTCCTCCACAACCCCCAAGCTCTGGAATCAGCGTTGAAGTCATACAAAGTAAGCATAAGACGGGGCTGAAATGGTTTTCCTTTTATGTAAATGTCTTTGCGTGTGTAAAAGAATGTATTGGTTTTAATTTCTTTTATGATGATATTAATAATAACGACATTTTTCCAATAATCCCCATTATGTTCTTTTCATAAAAGTTATCTGTAAATAAATATGAATGTAAGAATACCTACATTATAAAAAAAACTTTGATTGGGACAGAAAAACATGTGCGAAATTTGTACAACAAACCTATTTTGTTGGAAGGACAATAAGCAACTTAACTTTTTTTTAAAGTATTTTAGTCCCCCCAGTCCCCGTTTTATGTGAGACCTCAATCCAACTTGGAGCAAAATGTTATTGCTCTGCATCCGCGTCGAGGTAGTTCATGTAAGACGACGTGTTACTCAATGTACAGGCAGGCCCCGTATATTAAGAAATATTTTTGGGGTTTAACTGTTTGGTAAATAAACATTTTACATAGAAGATAAAATCTTGTAAATAAGCTTTACAGTAAAATATTGCAAGTTATATACAATAGTTATTTATATACAAGTAGTTAATATCTTATGCGCGTTTTGTTCTTATGTTAGACAGGGGTTTCTTTACAATTGCGTGATGAAAAAGATGTATCTAAAATCTGTTAAAAATTTACGTATATGGCGTAGTCTTTCTACTTACGTTTACTAATTTTTGAAATATTTAACGCTTGTGTTCCCTTTACCGATGTTGCCATGAGAACAAATTGACATGACAATTAGGTGACAGTTTAGTTTATTTGACAGTTTTGAAATAAAAGCAGCGTTTGCGGCTTTTTGCTATATATTATAGTGTGATGATATTACAGTGTAAACAATTTACTTTGCACAAATGCTTAAAAAAACTGACTTTTGAGTAAAATGAACGCTGCAAGCTTATACGTATCTACTTGCCGGCTGATAATATTGGCGGATGCTGCTGACAAAAGTTCTTGGACTGATTTATTTCGTTTGGTCCCATATTTACGTCAGTCATTGTCTTGCACTGTGTGTGGTAACCTTCTTGTTGAACCCCATACTCCGAAGAATTCCGGCTGCCAACACCATGTATGTAAAAAGTGCAAAGGTGGCAAAAAAAAGTTAAAACCATCATGCAATTGGTGTAAGGACTATGAAAACTATTCGGAAAATTTACATTTACGAATACTTTTGCAGTGTTATAAGAAATTATGTGAATATTTCATGAGTACAGATGTATATAAAATATTATTAGAACAGGAAGAAATTTCTACCGGGTTAAATGGTGGAACAGTTGCGAGTTCTGGCTTAATTGATTTAATACAGGAAGGGGCTGGGTTCAATGATGATTACGAAAGCGGTGCTGGCTTATCAAAATCAGAATATAGTATATTACCTTGTGTTTATACAAATTCTACATCTACTCAAACGCTAGGAGCGTCAACATCAAGTTGTACAGAAACAATGCCGTCTAGTAGGGATTTATCAAATTCAAGACCAATATCAAATGGTTCATCAGTTTATTCTGTAATGTATGCAGGGTCCGGTAATAAAATAACAATAAAAAGAAAAGCAGTTGATGAATTCGAATCACCACCTCCAGATGAACCTCCTCCTAAGGAAAGTAAAGTAAATATCCTTTTAAATTATTAATTTTATGACTAATTTAATTAAGTTATATTACACATACATAATACAAATATAAATAAGTTATATTATACATATAACATATTTAATATATTTCTATCTAATATGCTTTTGATTATTATTTTCAGACAAATCACTTGGGGTTTAAAAAGCCATCTAATAGATCACGTAGTTCTGCAAGCAGCAAAAGAAAAGGTTGTCGTTGTGGCAATGCCACTGCAACTCCTGGCAAGTTGACATGCTGTGGCCAAAGATGTCCCTGTTATGTTGAAAGTAAACCATGTACAGAATGTAAGTGTAAGGGATGTAGAAATCCACATAGACCAGATGGGCTAAAGGTATGCATTATTACTTACAGTTTTCAAAAACTATGATTGTTTGAATTGTAGTTTCGTTAAGTTCCTTGTATGTGGCAATAAGTTCACTTGTCCAGTGTCCAAATGCACAATCAGTTTTATAAAATTCGATCATTGCTGTCTACCTAACCTACAACTGCCCTACTCAGGTTAAAAAACGTGGGATGATTGAGATAAAAGGTGTTGCTTTGTTAATGTTTTATATTGTCTAATTACAGGTAAGGCCGCATATATCTCCGGTGGACTCTTTGCAAATGGCATCAAGTTCAAATCCAGATAGCTCACCGTCATGTTCTGGTTCAATGGACAGTCTGGACACTGACACATTAACTATGGAGGCAATGGAAGAGTCCCTCAGCTTCAGCTCTGATCTTAATTCTTCTGATACAAAAGGTACTTTAGCTTAATTTAACATTTAAAGATGACAACAGTAATGAAAATCGTTGCTTGAATGGACTGTATTGATTGGTGAAGTACAATAAACTTAATGTATGGCTGAAAAATGAGGTATTTTAGGCTTATGAATTCTTCCTGATCAGCGAAGTAGAAGTATTCAGTGTTTTATCTGAGGGGTGAGGTGCCGTAGACCTAATCCAATTTTTTTTCCCTTACTGTCCTTTTCTAAGATGGAAAAGATGAGAAGGGACAGAAGATTGGATGGAGGAGGGGATGGATAAGAAAAGGAAATACACTTTTTTGCTTATCCCCTTCTCTGTCCATTAAAGGTAGACACCACATCTGCAACTCATTATTGCAGATGCCTATGAGTAGTGGTCACTTAATATTGGTTGTACTGAACGCTTTTTTGCCACCTTCTGCTGTGAAAAAAAAAATATTTTATAAAGCTAAGCTAAGACGAAACAGATATGCAGTACTATAAAAAAACCATGCAACTGAAGTGGAGATTTACTTCTGAAAGAGGTGACAAAAACCCCATACCCTTTATAACCTTTTCTTTTCTTTGCAAACCTTCTCTTTTTCTCCATAAAGATTGTCAAAGCATATCACTTTCTGCTCTAAAAAGTTTTATCTGATGGACAAAACGTGAAAGTAAGATTCTTAGTAAGTAAGAAAGTAAGAGTCTTAAATGTTACTAAATAGCAAACCAAGTGTACTCATAAGGACATTGCAGCTGGTAGACAATTGCATTGTAAGTTTAAACAATTGTAAAATAATAATGCAACCTATATCTGATGGAAAAAGGTAATTTACTCCAGTGGTTTGAACATACACATAGAAATAATGATTTAATAATAATTTGTTATATTTACGCAAATACTATACATTAGAATAAAACTAATTTTATCGCATTTATTTCATGTTTTTTGTTCCCGACGTTTCGAATTTTCTGTTCCAGTATACTCAAGTCAATTACAAGAGATATCACCTTCTTTACCGGCCACAATAATGATGGATGAAGATCTACCAGATATTTCGGATGATGACGAGAGTTCTGACTACAAATGCTCGCCGAATGATCAAAACGATCCAGATACAATTTCACCACCATCCGAAGACAATCAAGATGCCTACAGCGATATTGAAGTTGATGATGTATGACAACAGCTTTCTAGTGATTAGGATCGTCCAGTAATTGTGCAAGAAAGTGACTTAACAAACCAAATACAGTTTATTCTATGGTATGAATATTGAAGACTAACTCAGAATTATATGTCATACTTGGGTTAAAAGAGATTTATTATATTTAATGACAACAGTTTGTTGCATTTAATTTATGATTTTATGAAAAAAACTGACTAAATTTAAATATGTGATAAATTAGTTTTTTGACAAATATAACTCGATAATAACAAATTACAGGAAATATAACCATAAAGTAACATACTTGATGGTTTAAACCTCTTAACATACTACATTGGTGGAATCTACATTGTAGAAGTGAAATAAATGCAAATGAAGCAAGAATTGACTAGATGACAAGGTTAGAAACTGCAATGGGGAAAGCATAGTTTAAAATAGGTTATGAGCAGTTATTTCGAAAAGTTTTGTTATTATGAGGTAAGTTTAAAAATATACATAAAATCCATTCATTTATTCAATCAATTTCCAAATATATATTACCACAAAGTCTAAGAAGAAGGCACTTTTCCTATGTACAAAATTTGTACAAATAAATAATTATCCATCTATGGTTAAATTAAAAGACTTAAAGGGATTTAAAAGTAGAAAAAAAAACACAATTTAAAGTTGTTTTATTTTATTTAGATTGCTAAATAACTTTCGTCCTGGAATCTCAGAACATGAAAGGGTAGTGTGTCATAGTATCAGTGAATTAAAACATATTTTTTTTTTTACTTTAACCTCTGTTAGAAAAAATATTGTGTATTTTAATTTAATATATTAATTTGTTTATATATGGTATATGGTTTTTATTACATTTATATGTATGTATAATAATGTATAACTGATATTCATGTCATAGATTATGTATCCAGATATTGTTTTTAGAACACAATGGGGAGAATATTTGGATTGGATTGGTAATTATTTGAAAATTTTTGTAACCAAAGATTTTATTAGATTTGTTTAAGAACTGTTAACTTTTTGATTTTATCAGGAATTATAAAATACCTGATGAGTTAAAGTGATCATCATCCTATTATCATCTCTAACACCAGTGTGGCGTTATTGGATGACAACAATCATCATCTCCTTGTCCCTTTCCCACTCATGTGGGGCAGAGTAGGACCGTAGTCCATACTGTATAGGTTTTGGCTACTGTTTTACTGCAGACCGTCTGGTTAACAACAGTCCTCTGGTTACCTCCATGTAACATTTTTTTGTAGATTTTTATTACTTTAAGGTAAAAAAATATTTTTGAATTATTTGACCTTTCTCACATTGGAGCATAAATAGGTTGAATAGTTTTTTTAATGTAATTTGATTAATAAACTGAACGCCAATATAATTAATGTAAATTCAGATTTAAGAACTGTGTAAATAATAAATTGTAAATATTTTGTAACAATAAAATGTGACTGCTTATTGAATGCTGTGATTGTAACTTTATGAAAGCTAAGAGAGTACAATTATATTTCTCACAATATACCAGGCCAGTTTAGAGAGTTGACAAATAAAAAGATATCACTTAAAAAAGGGTTAAAATTTACAGACATTATACTTAGAATCGAATTTCCTTGGTATTTGGGTAATCTAGTTTCCATTAAAATAGGCCTGGTATTTTTGGATGATTTTAGCGTGCAGACAATAATAGATCGAAAAGTAAATATTCAATTCCATTCCAATTTCCATGTGTTCCTTTCCTTTCTTTTTAACAATGTATTGTAAAGTTTACTTTTATATGAAGATTGCTGACAGCCTCGAAGTATTTTATGTTTAACTATCCTCATTATATTTTAAAATTAATTAACATTAAAATGGGTGTAAAAAATTTACGAATTTCCGTTAAAATTACTGCAAAATGTAAATTATTTTTTCTCATTTTATTAATTCATCATAATAATTAAGAATGTTGTTTGAATGAAGTACTATATTTCGTAGCAATCAAGCTTTATCATATATTTTTTTAAACATTTTAATGAATAAAAAAAATATTTTGTCTTTATATGACATTATCACAGACACTTTTATGTTACAAAATCTATCTTATTGTCTATTGATATCCATCATGAATCAGGACAGTCCTTTTTTTCGTACGGAATATTGATGTGTTTGTATATATCGTTTTTTTTTAACTTAATTCCCCTAAAATTAGGCAAAATATAAGTATTGATTTTTTTGTATCGATTAATTATTGTATAATCAGAAGTTGAAAATGATTTTGACGTACGTATGTAGTATTTGAAATTTAGTATACAATCTAATGATTTTTGCAGTAATAAGAAACCGACCTTAGTTTACCGTTTGCTTTTTGTATAGGCTATAGAAACAAAAAGCACTTAAGTACAAATAGATTAAGAAATGTAACTTTTTCATGAATGTAATTTTATAATAAAAACGATTTGCTTACAATTACTAATATAAAAATAAAATAAATTGAATGATAAAAAAATAGATATTTTTGGTTAATTCAAGACTTTTATTTCAATTATCACCAACCATTATATTCAAATTAAATATTTCAAGAGCTTTGCTTTTAAAATACACGAGTGATTTGATGCTGTTAAATCATTAAAATCATTTCCTATACCTACATATTTTTACTCAAACTGTACGATGTCTTCGATAGACCACACCCTGTCGAATTCCTTTTTTAAAGCTTGAATTACTGTACAATCGGATGTAAGTAGAGTGGAATCTCTGTTGCAGTTAACTCGAGATAACTCGTAATCTACGGATCCAAGGACCGCTACAGCATCTTGATATTCATTCGCGTCTATCAATATGAATTCATGCTCCAACTTCGGTGCAGAATTAATTATCTTCACGGAAATTCCATTTTCCACAAGTCCTTGCACTATACTTAGATTGTCAGCGTTATATATCGCTACGCGTACAACCACACAGTTTCTCTGCTGCACAGCTATCAGACATTTAGATATAGTATCACTGTTCAAAGTCGGTAGGCACACGTCTACCGATCGACAAGCGTGGACGATCACATAGTATATGCACAATAGATTGTTTGTTCCGATTTCTTCTTTCTTTTTGTTGTCCTCTGCTCCATAGAATAGCACCTCATTGACCGCATCACAATGCACTATATGGTTCTTCTTTTTTATTGTTGTCACATATGTAACGCATTTCAGCAACGCCGATCCGGTCGCACCAATAAACGATCTCCAATTCGGTACGTTCATTTTGTTTAGTTTCGCCTTTTTCCACTGTATTTTATATCGTGAGGATTGTTTCTGTATGTTTATTTTTAGTTATTTAAATAGTATGATACACAACGGATTTCCTTGGACTATTTCTCACGGTCTGTTATTTTTTTATTCTTAAAAGAAAGGTATATCGAAATGTCATATTGAATGACAGTCGAGTGGAGAAAAAAATAGATTTTTATATTTTGTGTTTTAAGTTTTTAGAATAGTTTTTATTTATTTCTTTACGTTGTGAATTTATTTAATTTTAATTTAGCGGTAAAAATATTTAAATGTACCAGTCGAGAGCGAGAAAGCCGTGCTCAAACGTACTAAAGCCAGCTCGATTGGCGGCACCCAACGATATAAAAGGATGCAGGGTTAATGTTGACGAAGCACAGAAACGAAGTAAAAATAAATATAACATCCCGAAAAATCTTCGCTATGATTTGGAAAATGCGCTTGTTAACGTATGCACTTTGTGTATCGTTTAAATAAAAATAGCAAAGTTCTGTTTGGTCGATTATTGCTATTCATTATTTTGGTTTTCAGTTATGCGACGTGTGGTTCGAAGAAATAAAACCGTATTTAGTTCGAAATAATGTGAAGGTGCACGTTCACGATGACGAAATGAATACAGGATCCAGTGGGAATAATTGTGCAACGCTCGACGCCATAAAGCTAACTAGACATCGAAGCGAGAATCCGGAGCGGACGAATTGCTCTCATCTTGATCCAGGTGCTGCTTCCGATGTACGAATTTCGTACCTGAGATTCATCTATCTTAATATTTCTATACCAAAGAACAATATTAACAAACTTTTAAAAATGTATTCGTTTCATATAAACTGATCACGATTATTTTACATGTTGGACTCTAATTTTATTTGTTTGCTTTAAATAATTATAATAGGATTCTGTCATATGGGATACTTAGCATATTTCTGCCGTGGTCCTCTTAAGAATCCATTCATTTGCTTTGATCGTACACAATCTGAAAGCGCCGCAAATTAACATGTTTTTACCGACAGTTTGATTGATCCATTGACTGCAGAAACGTCACTTCGCATTGCAATTTATACTGCAGGTACCGGAGTAGTTTAACTGTTGTGTTTCGAATAAATATCGGTATATGTTTGGAATAAAGAACAAATATGTTAAAAATTAATAAAAGGAAAACAGTTTTAGCTTAGATAGCGTACGACCTGTATTTGTTGTATGTCACATGCACCTTCGTCTACTGTGGTCTAGGTATACTAGGTATACGTATAGGTACAACCAAGTAGTCGCCAACTAAGAAACTAAGAACAGTTTATGTCGTTTAATCCTTCGTTTCATGAGGCTTATAATAAAACCCAAATTTAACGGCGGCTTGGAACATCGTACGAGTCCTGCGCAATACACAATTTTAAGTATCTGCGGGACGTAAAAAAGGGGTGCGGTGGCCGGGCATACTCCTTCGTGCGTTTTCCTTCACCCGCAATTGGCTTGCGGGTGCTAGGCTCTGCAACACGCGCGCGT
>JWHW01018733.1:9315-23376 GCA_000931545.1 Papilio glaucus | reverse complement strand
GAAAGTTTGTATGGGGGAGTGAATTTAGAAAATTCTTTCTTAGCCTTCTTGCCTACGTAAGAACAGAAATGTCTGTGCTAAATTTCAAGTCTCTAGGCCCAGTAGTTAAGCTGTGCCTTGATATATCAGTTAGTTTTTCCTTTCATATATTGCTCGTATAAAAAGAGACGATAGGTTTCATAATGCTTCACTAACGTAAAAGGAACTAATGAATTAAAATCAATTTACATTTAATATTTTAATTAACACACTAGACTACTAGCTGCGTGGTGTAGAAAGAGCAAAGGGATGCTTTGCCATCTAATACATATTTTTTTACATTTAGGCGAAATTCAAAGAAATGTAAATACTAGCAAGAGCATCTTGTAACCAGGTTTAATTGACTTGATTAATAAATTAATACAACTAAACGAAAACATACAGCAATGTTTGTTGAACGCATAATGTAAGCCATTCGATGTTATCTATGCGGTATTTATTTACTCGGCAAAAATAAACGACGCACAAACATTCTGAAGATCCATTAAAATAACTGAATGTTAAAAGAATCACCACAACGTCTAATTTATATCTTCAACGTAACATTTTAAAGTAATTTCAAATCATTTATTTCACATGTACATTAAGATTATTTCACATGTATAAAATTCACCTAAAATTTAATGAATTTCGATGAATTGTCGTTCAACTGTACTCAATATATGAAAAAGGTTTTCATTCAAATTCCTTAAATAAAGTAGTGTATTTGGCAGAAAAAGACCAGTGAAATAAAGGTGAAATATAAGAAAGTGTCGAGAAATTTGTATGACCAGTATACATGCAATAAAAGCCTATATATGTATAGTTATTAGTTTTAATATATGAGTTAATTATTATTTTTTGTCAGTAAACTTTAAGCCATGCATTATCTTATTGCCATTATACGTAATTTATATTGAATGAATTACTAACTCTGTCGTGCAATATGTATGTAAATTATTAGTAAATTACAGGCTCTATGTGGAGCGAAGGTGCACGTTGTGGTATTTAGGTTGCATCTATAGCACGAAGAGAACAATAATCCCAACAATGTAGGAGTATGCTGTTACCATTGTTTGCACTAAACACAAAATCTAATGAGAGATTACGAACACATAAAATAACTGATCAATGACGTAGCTTTTTCATTATATCCCTGCTCTTTTCCCACTCATGTGGGGTCTGCACAGTACGACCGTTGTCTATACTGTATAGGTTTTGGCTACAGGTTTTACTACCGCCTGTCTGACAACCACCCTCCTCGGGATTAATTGGTTATTGTCTTAGTTTACCAGATTGATCAAAGATGAATCCGTTGCCGAGTCAGTCGCAAGGACTGTTATTGGTCGGCCGCATCCCGTTTCGTCAGCTCGCCATATATTTTGCGTTATAATAATCCAGTGCTAATTTCCATTCCTTCCCAGCGCATTCTTTCGTCTTCATGGAATTCCACCAGTATCCCTACCGTGTTGTACGACATCTGTGCTTACTCTTGTTGTTTTCCAGTCAATCAATTCAGGTTGAGAAGGTTGCATGTAGTAGTCATTTAACTTATCATTTACATCGCCACGCGAACTATTTAATAAGCTATGAAATAGTTTAATAAAATTCTCCTTAGCGAACACACTGCTCGACACAACAAACTGAAAATAGTTACCAAATAATCAATTTTACTTCATAGGTCTTTATACCGAAATAAATACAAAAATTGCAATATTATTGCATGAATATTACAACTATTAAAAAATTACAATATTTATTTAAAACATATTCCATTCGATGTTAGTTGTGGGGTCCTTTGGGGCACTGGGATGGCTGGAGTGATCCATGTCCCGCCCGCACGCAAGATACACTCCGGTCGTGGATTTGCGGAAAAGTAGGGCCATACTATTAACCACATATATTCAATAACTAGCTGTGCCCCGCGGTTTCACCCGCCCTGCAATTTTACACAAGCGATGACGATGATAACCTCATCATCTCCCTGCTTACGTGCTTGTATTGCCCGCGTATGTAGGGTTGACACAGTACAGTCGTAGCACAGTTAAATTGATATAACTTTTATTATTAATAAACCGATTGAGATAAAACAAACACTAAATGTTAAGTGAAGCTTGCCACAATACATTAGTGAAAACCGCACCCAAATCGGTTAAGCCGTTTCTGAGATTAGCGGTAACAAACGTACAGACAAACAGACAAAAATTCTAATAATCATTGTTTTGGGTTTTATTGCGATTATGAAGGCCCCCAATACTAGTTTTTCTCAAATATCTTCCATGTACAGACAGCGATCAGTTAATTTTTTTTATATGTATAGATGAACTAGTACTTTATAGAATTAAACACAAAGATCCTATATAGATAGATAGACCTTAAACGTATACTCTTCGATGATAAATGAACAAACCAGCCTCCAATAAAAATACAAGCAGTGAGGCATCTCGATCTATGTAATAAAAATAAAAAACGGGACTCGTGCGAGTCGGACTCGCGCACGAAGGGTTCCGTTCCACTATCAATAAAAACGGCAAAAAAAAAACAAGTTTGTTGTATGGGAGCCCCCTTTAAATATTTATTTTATTCTGTTTTTTAGTTTTTGTTGTTATAGCGGCAACAGAAATACATCATCTGTGAAAAGTGTTCTTCTGTTTAACTATCACGGTTTATGAGATACAGCCTGGTGACAGACGGACAGACAGAGGCAAACGGACAGCGGAATCTTAGTAATACGATCCTAATATTAAGATTCCGCCGTTTTATCCTTTGCGTACGGAACCCTAAAAACAGCTTCCGAAGCAAACTGCGCAAGTACAGTAGTCGCATAGTGACATTTTTGTTTAACCAGTTCTGTTCGTGAAGTTGCTATTTTTATAAAAGTATATTTTAATTGTATACCTCACCGATCGATTGTAAAATTCGTCAGTTTATAATCGGTTTAGACAAATTATAAACTGGCAGAAAATTGTTAACCGAACAAATCATTCACAATTTAACGTGAAACGCTAACGTTTGTCGACAGTTTATAAACTTCCGAATTCAAATCGTCAGATTGTGAACTGATATTTTTCTTGCTTTAATAGTTGAAATATAAATTATAGGTTAAGTCGGACCTGACTGTTATAATAAAACCTTCGCACAAAAATTCTTCGTGTAAAAATCCGAATTTGATTCACAAAAAGTCACTTTTTATACCTGCATCCAAAGATGTTCCATACATCCAGATGGAGCATCCGAGACCCAAAAGTGAAACCACTTTAAGTCGCCAATTGGCGACTGCGTTAATCCCAGTTCAGTGAAAAATCGAGCTTTAGTTTTGAATGTTCAATTTGTTTGGAACCCAATATCTGGGGCTATATAATTTGATTGCCTACATCTAAAGATACTTTGTATAGCTGGAAACTTCAAAAACTTTATCTATTTCAAATGTTGCTATGTCGTTGATATTACCTGCATTTTGGGTAAAAATTCCAAATTAAGTAGGTATAAGGAATTAATTTAATATGGTAGTAATTTTCAATACGCATATTCCCCTACATATTGAATGCAATCAATATACGTAAACTAAATGAAACAGAAGGAAATAAAACTATAAAAATGAATACAAGGTTAAAATCACCTAAAACGGAATGCAGGAACTTTGTACTGACGTGATCTGTAGCAGCTTCAGAAACTGAGTTCCTTTTAATGGTACGTTGACTGAAGAGCGACTTAACATTACATCAGCCTTTTTGTACTCTGTACAAACACTATATCTGTACTAATAATATAAGTTTATTTGTATGTATGTAGGTTCCCTATAGACTTCGAAACGGCTACCCGGGCGAAGGCGCGTCGGATGACAATTTTATAGTATGTCAGTGTAAGAATGTGAAAATGGTTAATCTATAATCTCACTAGCGATATTATAAACTGTCGTATTTTTAACTCAATGAACTGTTTACAATTTAATGTATTATTTCTCGATAGTTTATATTTTGGTAGGTTGAACATGATAAACAGTAAATGGTTAGTTCAGTTCACAATTATCCGTCAATTTATAATATCGCTAACGATGTTCACAATTATACAATGATAAGATAAATGAGAGTTTAGGCCCCGACTTACAGTACGTAAGTTAAACTTTGGTCGTGGGTTCGAACCCAGGCAGGCGATTTACTTTGTGTAATTTATATCATCACGACTGCTCCAAAAACGGTGAAGGAAAACATCGTGAGGAAACCGGCATGTCTTAGAACCAATAAATTCGAAGACATGTTACATCCATCAACCCACACTGGGCCAGGGTGGTGGATTACGGCCCCTTCCCTCTCTCGGAGAGGAAGCCTGCGTCCATACATTCTAAAAAAGGCTGATTTATTATTATTATAAATATAAATGTTAATTTTACATTATGGTACGAGAACAAACAAGTCATTGACCCGAGCTGCGGTCAATGGTCGACACCATAACGTCACACCATGTCACACCATCTCACACCATCGACGACGTTAAGGTACACCCATTCACTTAACTACGCACTTGATTGCAGACACGTGACGAGAATCATTATTAATGTGCGATATTTATTATTCAAGCGAGTAAGCAAAAGTCTAATAAACTTTACTTTTTTATTATGCAAAATATCCACTTTATTCATATAGAAACAAACGCGGACGAATTGTTTATTCTTTGTAACTTTTACAAAATATGGCCTTTAATTTAGTCGTCGTAAACTATTTCTTAACATTAAATACAAAACACTTATGTAATTTTTAAAAACAATGACTAATTTGAATTATTATATATTTTTTTATTTCTTTTTTACGTTTCATTTATAATGTCCCCCTGCTCGGTTTGTCCGGAAAAATCAAATTAAACGCCGCCATCTATATCCTCTGTTACTACTAAATTATTGAATGCCCCGAGTGAAACTCGTAAACATTTTTATTTTTTGGCAATTTCAAGTTAGAAATTCGCCCTCGTATAGCATTTGAACCAAAGTTCCGTGTCAGCAGTACACTAACCCCTGAGCTGTCAGGTTGTCATTTATCCTTAAAATTATTTAAAAATAAGAAGTTAAGTCTTTAATACTTCAATTACTAGTACTAGTAATGAATAAATACATTATGTATGTGTCTATTCTTCATGGAATAGTTTTTTATTATAAAACTATTTCTTGGCAATAAACGGGAATGCACCTAACTCTTATCAGTAATAGCTTACTTCTGAGTATTTACTAAATGTCCGTGAAATGTCGTTATGTTTTAAAATGTCATTAAGCTAACGGGATGTTGATGTAAAAACGAGAAAAAAGTTTCCATTTTACGATTTGCATCTAATTTTTTAACGTTTTTGGTTTTCGGGTGTTAAATAATATTTTTATTACACTGGTCCAGTTTGAACTATAGACAATTTTGAACCTGTATCTTACAATTTACATATTAAGAATGTTTATTAGAGCGCCATCTATTGAACTATTGTATTATTTCTAAAAGTAGTAAAAAAGTGAAAGCTAACGTTGCTTAAGTAATTTCACAAAACTTTTAGAAATACATTAATTATATCTTACCATAAAACCTATTTTTTACATGAATTGAATTCTTTCATTTCTTTGTAATTGGACTTTTAATTCTTAAAAATAATAAAAACTTAGGGCGACATCTATGTCCTCCTGAGTATAACATTTACAACAGACTTTACTGATTTCTCCGTTAGAAAACAGATGGCGCCACTATATGCACAGTACAACTTACATTTAAAATAATAAATCTGCAAGAAATTTAGGATTTCTTAAAGGCCGGCAAAGCATCTACAGCTACCCCTGGTGTTGCGGATGTTCATGGGCGGTGCTAATCACTTTGTTTTAAGCAAGCCGTTGCACATTTGAGGGGCATCATTTTTTATGCCTTAAAAAAATAGGAGATTTGATTTTCCAGAATTCGGAACTCATCCTTTGTTACGTTTAAGCGATATTTTCAACTCATAATTTTTTTATTTAAAATTACTGTTTGTTGCTTTCTTTGCTACTTTACTTAATTTTACTAGTTTGTTACTTCCGCCTGCGACGTAGCGAAAATAACAAGATATAGATCAGTATAGTAATTTAAATATAATCTTTGCATATGCTGTAAATCTCAACTTAACCCATGAAAGTGAACTATTTGTGACGACTCTAAAAGTATACTGTGTGTGACCACTCATCCGCAACATTTTTGTTAGTTTTCTGCAATCCATCCGCAACCCCCGTCAAATCTCCTTCCCGTCATTCTCTTATTAGCAAAGGATTGGAAGGGGAAAACTGAAGTTGGGTTACCGGCACCTCACCCAACAGACCTTACATTAGTCTTCGGTGTTCGTTGTAGTTCCCGGGTTGAGCCAGTCCACTCATGCAATAGCTACAGAGAACTGTTGAAATAGCCATATATGATACTAGTTGCGCCCCACAATTTCCCCCGCCGTGCAACGTTTAACCGGCTATTGTCCAGCTTAAGCTGAACCCTATTTAACATGTTTGTTCATATAAATCTGAGGTCAACTTACAAACATTTCTCTATACAAACTTTAATGGATGAATTTATAAAAAAAAATTTTTAGTGCTGCAGACAGAAATATTTGTGCAAAATTTATCTCTAAGTTTGGGCCGTGCGTTCAGACAGTCAGGTTCTTCTTTTATATTATATAGATCAATTATAGTTAAATATGACCGACACGCTATCCAGGACTGATGTGTGATAACGCGGCACTCAATCGTTTGCAAGATAATTACCGCTGGCTATGAATGACCGCCCTCCAACACGCTATAATCCTGCCAGAGCTGCGGCATTTATTTCCAAATCTATTGTCCACACAATAACTGCCGACCGGATCTATTCTATGCATTGAATGTAAACAAATCAATAACTTTCTAGATTAAAATTAAAATCATCCATTAAATGATAAGAATGTCGGTATAAAGAGTATAGTTATTTCTAAACTAAACTATTTCTACTAGCTTTCACGAGATCATACTGAGACTAAACATACAGTTCTTCAATGGTAGATTCAGTTCGTAAGAAAAAACCGTTTACTTGTTTCAGGGTTTTGTTGTGATTTTTGTCTTTTTAGAAGGCGTGAAGGCTACTTCAGATGAACATAAGGAATAGCAAACAATACATCCCAGTTTTGCTCGGGTAGACAAACATACAAAAAAAATAGTTTTTGAGTTTATTCGGAACAAGAATAAAAATAATAAAAGATTTATTGCCATCGAGAACAGATTTACATAAAAAGAGCAAAATTACATTGTTGTTATTCAAACTATGGCAATAGGGGGTTTATTCAGTTGTGACCACACGGGATATAGATCCCGTGTCGGTTATCAGCCACCCCTTTAGATGTTGCGGGAATCTAGAAGTCCGAGGGGTCACCATACACATAAGAAAAATCAAAATTACATTAAATTGACACATAAAGTATTTGTTAACAAAAATAAAACCTTAATATTAGAATTACAACAAATATAAAAATTAAAAAAATATGCGAACAAAAATAAAATATTGAAAATACAATCAAATCTTTTCTATTTATAATGATAAATGTACATGTGCACAATTTTTTTCAGAAAACATGCATACGCTGGTGTTTCTTATCTAAGTCTCATTATGAGGTTAACAACGTATAACTAGCTATCTAATACGTGGTTGTCATAATAACCAGCTCGCATGACATCTTTGTATCGTGACTCGCACAGAAGGGCGATGCGTTTAAACATTAGAATTTCTAGAATTTTCCTCAACTATAACTACCACAGTAGCTTACTATAATTTTAAATGTAAACCAAACATGATAGAGAGGTATTGGATGGAGTCTTTCGTTATATTGTGATGGCGTCTGCTATCCGACACCACCACAGAGCACATCCCATCAACTCATACCCTATTTCCTTATAAAATAACATAGGGTAGAAGTGAGAGAATTAAAAACCGAGTTCTTAAACGTTCATTTCATTAGACTTACAATACCTTGGTGTGGACTTGTGGTTAATTCATTGTATTGCTACATGCTTATAGTTTATTTCATGTATTCGTTTCATTACCAATTTATTTGCAAACAACTAAAAAGAGGCACAATCTATCAACGTACAGCACAAACTACTGATATTAGAGACTTGAAATTGTGCAGAAATTTTTGTTGATACATAGGAGAGTACTAAGAAAGGATCTTTTTAAAATCATCCTCTGATGGTCTAAAGTAGGGGATGAAAGTTTGTATCGAGAAATGATTGAAATCCAATGTAAGTTGACCTCAGATCCCAAGAATCAAGCATATTGACTAGGGTTCAGCTAAGGGTGGATAATAGTCGGTAAAATTAAATTGCACGGCGCGTGACGCCACGGGGCTCAGCTCTTTATATTATACTACACTAGTTATAATGATACTAGCATTATAATAAAATCTTACATTGTTGTACAACATATTGTCTTTTAAGTACACTAGAATGTACAACTTCAACTGTTCAACATTGTTTACGCATCAAATACACGCACTTGATAAGAATGAACATAAATGTATACTAATATTATAAAGAGGAATGATCTAGATCAAGCTAACAGAATGGCGCGAATTACACGAGCCATTTGGAGCCACTTTTGACCCTCTAATAACTCAAAAACTATTTCACATAAACTTATAAAATTTGGCTCATATAATATTGAGACTTACTTACAATATATGATCCTAAGTTATAAGAATAAATTATATTTTAAGTTGTTATAAAATATTTTATGTTGTTATAAATAAATGTCAGGAATGATCATTGAACTTGTCACCCATTTAGATCTTTGGTCGTTGAAGTCAACAACCAAGGCATATATCATAATATTGAATTTGGCTCCCATTTCACATTTATGTGATGAGATTCGTTTAATTCTACAGACTAGGCGGACTAAGGTGGTGACGGAGTGGTCGCTGCGGGAAGCTAAAGACCAGTTGGTAGACCACCAGCCAGATCGGTCGATGACATCGTTAGATGCAGCGCAGGACGTGGATTCGATTGGCGCGAAACCGAAAATAGTGGTGTGACATGGAAGAGTCCTCCTAGTTAGCAGTAGATTAGTACAGGGTGATAAGACGATGATGACTGAAATTCAGTCAGCACTTGCTCTAAAAGCTTAAAAGTCTATTTACTTAATAATACGAATATCGACACATCGTGAACTAAAGGTATACTGCATTTAGTTTGACAATGGAGTGCCGCAGGCCGCATCCCTTTCCCGTATTTCTGTTTGCTTGTTATCCTTATTCCCTCCCAATTTTTGTTATAAAAAATCATTAATAAAATTCTGGTTATTACGGATATTGGTTAGAGGCGGTGCTAGCTCGTTAAACCCCTTTTACTATAAAACATCTGAACAAGTAATAGTTGATTAAAACACCAATAAACCGACTGACTTAATTACATAAAAATCGCGTCAAACCGTTTGGCTACAGGAGGTCACAACGTACATAAATACGTACCATCGAAAAATATTACCCTCGTGTCAGTCGGACAAAAGTCATTTAGCAATTGAGATTAGAAGACGGTAGTTATTGTTTTCAAGCTTATGACCTTCAGGTGTCAGATTCTTTGAATAATTAATTCAATGCTTAGTAAGGAGCGCCTTGACAGTGAGAGAAACCTTGTCCTTCCCCTTACAATGGGCCGGCGACGGTATGCGAGTCTGCTATAACAAGCCATTGTTTCCGTGACGGGAATACGTTGACAAGTATCATCAAGGAATAATCAAATACCTTCATAACAAATTAATATCTTTTCTTTGTGTTTTTCTATTGTATAACACGTGAAACGAACAACTCTACTGATGTAGATAATCGCTAGCTAATTATCATTTTTGTAGTAATCGAAAACGTTATTTATGTGCTACCAACCTTACTGAAGGGAAGAGAAGGGATGTAAGATAAAAGAGAGGAGGCATATGGACCCGGTTGGAACGGAGTTCCTTTCGCTCTATATTTTTTGTATTTGTATTAATTCATGATTAAATAAAAAAGATATTTAAAAGTTAATATTATAAATATTTTTGCATATTCTCAAATTTGATGGCAAGCTGAATCGGTTGAAGGAAAGAGTTTTAGTTTTTATAGGTGATAGGGATGTGCCTCAAAAGTCATTGTAAAAAGATGTTGGTTTCTTTTTTCTCTTTGGAAGCTGTGGCCGCAAACAAACTGATAAAGTGAAAGAACTCCGTTCTATAAAGTAGTAGATTGCAAGTAGATTGCAAGGAGATTGGAAGGAGAAGGTAATGGGGAAATATGGTTTCAGTCAACAGATGTCCCGTAACCGATGCCGAGTGCGGCAGTTAGATAGCAAATTGAAATAACGCCTGAATTTATCAACTGTTCTCGTGTTTTTCAAACTGGGTCAGTGAGGTCGCGGCCTACTTCAAGTTCCGCGTGTGAGTTTTCGTAGAAACTGAATTCTTGTTGATACCTATTATTGAAATAAAATTAACAGTTTTATAGTTCATAAAATAGTTATATCGATGTAAGTTTCTTAAAGATTTACTTGCAGACAATGATATAATACAAAAATGGAGCAGATATGTCTTTAGCAGGAAAGTGAAGAATCGAAAACGTTTCAATTGAAATGCAATTTTTTTAGTACACGTCATGTTTACAGCTGTCCTCTTTTTTCTTATTATTTTAATTTAGCTATCCTTTTCACACCATTCGACATGTGTGAATGTTCCTGTCACTGTCTTTGGAACACTTTTGACCGGTGATTTTGTATGAGTATAACATATCTATAGTATAAAATAATATTGTTTACAGTACGTATATCTGATCGTTGAAAGATACTGGTAAAATTATCGGCGAAAAATGAATGAAAAAAAATGTTATACAGTTACCATGGGTTTACACTGCCTAAAACATTCACTCAAATCATATTGTCGTCTCAGTTTTTTCAGAGAGAAAGACAGAGAGAGACATTGTATCTTGACAAGTTTATACGGCAGTGGAAGAGTGATTGTTTTGTATTTTGTTTATCTTATTACCGGTTGTATTGGTTGTTATTCTGCGTTTAAAATGAGGCATCCATGCCCCTATTCGTCAGAAAAGTGTCTGGAATTTAAAATATGCCATAAAAATTTTCTACACTGTATTTTTCATCCCGAGTGCTTTAAAGCTACGTGTACCAGGGCCGCGTACGTGACAGCGGGAGTATACAAAGGATTCATCTATACTTTCTTTTATTTATTTTTATTTACTTATACTTTGTTAGAGTACTTATTTCAAATTCAATTTTGCACTACGCACGGTTCTTGTCGCTTACGGGTACACTTTATATGGAATACATTTCGCATCAGCTTCTCCTACATGTACTATATATTTTTATATAATAAACGCTACAGATGCGGAGGCTCGAGTAATATAAATGTATTACTTTATATTATGATATATGAAAGTCGTGCATTGAGCTATGTACGTGCGTAATAAAACTCAAGGCCGGTAAAATAAAATAAAAACACCTCCATACCAAGCGGTTTTCTTTTTGCAATGATAAATGAATTCTTAATTGCGTATTTGGCATTGCGTATTAGTTATTTTTTAAATAGGAAGCGGCTATTTTCTAGAATGAAGCACAGAAGCAAGCTGGTCACCTGATGTTTAGTACTACCACTACCCATAGACGTCTATAGGACTCAGACGAGTTGCAGATGCATTGTCAGACTATATGTAGAGCATAGGGGGGATGTGTATACATTTTGTGACCGATGTAGCATCTACAGCTACACCGGCTACGGCTTGAGGTGCCAGAGCGCAGAAGGCGTCTAGCCTAAACCTCCTTAAGTAGAGTAACTTAGCTCGACGGCTAACTCGGTACCCTCGGGCCGTTACTGTATTTATATTACCGGATTGGGAGGCTGCTGAGCTCTTAGGTCACTTCAGTAGACTCTCTATGGAGTGACTCGGCTTGGCTGCCTCATTACGCGTTTGGATTCGAGGGTCCCCGAGAGAGTCGTGCTTCGGCTCGTTCGGTAACAACTATGTGATTCCAAGTTCTAACGACAATTAACATTACAACCACTTCGGAAAGCGTTAGCGCTGGGAGAAGATGTGAGCGAGGAAACCCTTCTATCAATCATAGGGGAGAAAACCCTGAAAAAAAATATCGGGAATAATATAGCCGTCCTTGCCGGCGGAAACGATGTGTGATCTGGCGTTAATTCAAGGGAATAGGTGGCCTAGTACGAAAACCCGGGTCACGTGATCGGCGAAGTTAACTTTACGGTCAAGGATGACACCAAAGTATTTTGCTTTATCTTCCCATGGCATTGGGCTGTCCATGAGTTTAATGAATGGGAGATACGCTTCCTTACGTCGCGAAAAAAAGGACAGTACTTTTAGATTTATTTCGATCCTACATTTCTGAGACAAGTCACCGAGAGTAGTGGCTGCGGTCTGTAGAAGTCGACATATAGCGTCAGGCTGACGGCCTAACGTGAAAATGAAGGTGTCATCGGCGAATAGAATTAACTCTACACCTCGTACGCGCGGTATATAATTGGTGTAGAGTGTAAAGAGGACTGGGCCTAGCACCGACCCTTGAGGCACCCGACTGTTAGAGTGACATCTATACATTACACTGAAAGTCCTTAAATAAGGCAACATTTGTGTGCAAATCAATTTTACTATGTACTTATTGGGAACAACATTAGAGTTTTTTGGGTCTATTGTGCACATTTCCTAATGAGAACTTTTTGGATTCCTGCTAGTTGTATGCTTTTTTAAAATCGTAATCTGGCTAAATAAATATTTTTATAATAATACCACTAATGTAAAAACAATTAATTCTTATTTAAATAACTTAAAAATTAAATCCAATAAAAAAGTAATCTTTACGAGCCCAAGTCACAATATAAAAGGTGGCAAATTCCACGCGAGTTTCATGTACCTCCAGTTTATTCCGGTTAATACAACCTTACGTTCTATTTACAATTTGCGAACATGATACGAGACACCAAAGCATTTCCAACTTTCTAAATGCTTTGGCTTGCTCCCTGTCACGTAATTACGAAATTGTTCTTAGTTCACACAGATAGGGCTTTCCTAACTTTAGCGGCGATTGTTAATTCATTGTTACAATAAGATGATGGCAGATGAAATGAATCGATCACATTATTTACGACGCTAAATCAAGTAAAATGGCTGGCGTTTTAAGTAAATCGTAGTTCAATCGGGTTTTGTAACGGGCATTGGCGGATCCAGGGGAGGATTTATTATTACATAATTCTTTGGTGAGGAAATTTAATGTCTACTTGTTAATTATTATTCTGATTATATTTTTAAGTCTGTGTTTAACTACTTTGTTCTCATTAAAAATTTATAAAGTTTTGTGTGCTTAAGAGTTTTTACCTTGTTAAAACTTACTCTCAGGAGGGTCTAGCCTCTCACAAATGGGGTCAAGCCTCAAATTACAATCCTGGATCCGCCAGTAGTAATGACTAACTCATTAAAGTTTTTTCATGAGATATATTATATATAATTGTTATGTGTATTTTTAATTCGCCATAATGACGGGTGCTAAAAGCTAGCCTTTTAGCCGTCTTACATATACTTGTGTTTTACATATACTTGTGTTATCTTCCATTACATGCAGAGAAAATAAGTTCATTACATTGGTTTGTGTAAAGAAATGCACCAAAATATTTCTCAAAAGCATAAAACTTTTTTTTTTCTATATCTTTTTGATATGAAAAAAAATCCTAATAAATTATAAAACACAAACATTAAAAAAGTAATTTAATACGCGAAATGAAAGAAGCGGCATAAGTTTAAAAGTCCTAAAAAGTTGGTAAAAACGTATTTCATCTTAACTTCGCATCAACTTCCAAATTATTTTTTTCATCGCTTTCAAGGCTTTTGTTTATTATGACAGGGGTTCAAACTTTCCTCTCAATTTTGTGAGAAATGATTTTTTTTACGAAATTGAATGAAGCAATATTAAGGGCACGTCCCCTCAAACAGTTTGTATAATTACGATACAAGTCATTTAGAAAACTTAAACGTACGCATGATTTT
>JWHW01018701.1:39999-56100 GCA_000931545.1 Papilio glaucus | reverse complement strand
GGCGAGTCGGAGGTCTGCCGCCGACGGGTTTGAACCCGTAACGTATGTGGACAATGGAGTGTGTGATGTCGGGTTATTGTTTTTCGTCCGATCGCATTGTTATGAACGGTTCGCTTTCATAGTTTCCGACCAATGGCCCGTGTTAAATTTAGGTGCATATACGAATATAATAAAGCGCTCACGCCTGTAACTCAAATAAGTAGGCAGAGATTATTAATTTGCCACTGGTAGTGTCACGATACATTGCTCTACTCGGACCTCCACTTGTGTTTGGATCTTAAGGACACGCAGCTGAAGATGTCTATAACATTATACGTTTGTACGTCTGTTTGTCATGTATGCGTTCCTAAACCATTGATCAGATTGTGATGAAACTTTGGTTTGTGTTCCGAAGACGCAAAGGTTTTTTCGTTATATAAAAGAGGTTTAGCGGCGATCTGACCTTTGTCATTTTCACGTCGCAGGTCGTGGGTTGGATTCCCATCCAGGACAGACATTTCTGTGTATGAACATGTCTGTTTGTCCTGAGTCTGATAAACCTTGGACTTCAAATCGAACTCGAGTCTAACATTCTGTTGTATATCAAACATAAACCAGACCTCTGGAATCACCAATAGCGAGTTACGCGAGGGTTCAACCTTAATTGGTTTTTACGATTTAACAGCGTTGGTCTCAGATTTAGCTCGACAACCCACATATTATCTAATATAGGTCTGTATTAAATCACAGATTAGGGTCACCAAAGTATCTCTTAACAATCGAATAATAGCTTTCGCATCCTCGTATCCTTCTACAAGCATTATAGTCACATCAACAGATACTAATGTTTCAGTAACATAGCGTCACGTGTTGTTGACATCGTCCGGATATATGTCCGTCATTAGACAACCGTACGCGCCGTCCGGTACGGTAACCGGACGGACAATTACGCGTTATTTGACCGTAACGATCCTGCGGTTAACTATGATGTATTATTCAAATGCGTCATAACTGCAGTACAATGCAAGCTTGGTTAACGGTAGGTATAATCTACATAAATAAAAATCAAGGTTTGTACATTGGTTTGTTTGTCGTCTGTACATTCTTAAACTTATCGGATTGTGATGATACTTTGGTAGGCTCCCAGACACAAATATATGTCTTTGTAGGGACTACAATAAACTTAAAAAAATACTTTACGTAGGATTAAACCGCTATTGATCTAAAATTCATTTTATAAAATAAATATATCACGTTCGTAACTGAGGTAATTGGGGATCATGGATTCATTTGGCACAGTCGTGGCACACCTATCTCGCTTCTACGTCCATATATCTACTTTGTGTGACTGTGAATGTCACTAATTTTCACAGCATGAGTTCGTGTTGGACCCTAGGTCCCTTATCAGCATAGGTCACTTTAAACATATGTGTATGTATATATATATACATATGTGTAAAGTAACCTATATATAGGTGTATATAAATATTCCGTATTTCACTTGTGGTCACGGCATCACGCGCGAACGGTTTTTTGGTGTTTGTTATTTTCACGAGAAGGTTCTTATGTAAGAAATCAAGAAAGTTGTGCTGAAAAATTTGAAAATTTAAGTAAACTAAACTATCAACTATTTCTAATGTAACCTTAGCGCTTCTGACATAACTGTCAATGTTTTGACAGGTGATGCGATCGACAGAAAGCAAACGAAACTACTCGATGACGCGTCTACACAAACACTTGTCGATGAATAAATGTATGTCGTTATATATTTTTGTACGACATTCTGATACTACTGAAAAGTTTTCATAGTACGTACCAAAACCCTCCGAAAAATATATGAAAGTACAGAAAAAAAGTTAACCCAGAATAGAACATTTTAAAAATTGCGAAATTGAATTTTTTTTCGTAGAAATAAAACGTTGATGGGATTCATTTCCTAGTTGCATTTTAATGAGCACCTCGCAAAGTGTATTTTAAAATTTTTTATGCGGTTTATTTTTTCATTTTACCTTTTACCGATTGTCGAGTTTGTATTTCATAACTAAAAAAATGACGCGATTTCGGTGCCGAAGTGACATTTAAAAGTACGGGGTTCGATGCCCAAATATTTGTACCTATAGGATAATCGAATAATGCATTTAAACAAATACAACATATATAAAAAAATACCGTCCTATTCTAAATACTTTGTTCCATTCACAATTTTCCACTAGCTTATAAATCGGCTAGTGAGATTATAAACTAACGATGTTCATAATTTTACGGTGACGTAGTTAACAACGATATACGTTACAACGTTGGCCGTATAATAAATAAGGCGAGTACACGAGCACCGGCCTCGTAGACGTTAGCTACGACCGTAGCACGTGGCGTAGCGTTATGACGTAGCAGATGCGTAGACACGGCGTAGACCGCGTACAAGCTACGGCGTAGGCACAGGTCGTTTAGACGCCGGACGCATATACTATCACTTATAATTTATACTATATAATGAATACAGATTATATGACATAGCTTAAGTAGAGGCGTTTATAAGTAACGTTTAGGTACAAATATATTAAGGTTCTTTGAACTAAGCTTTGCTGTGCGTTACGTAAGCAAAGAAGCAGTGTCTGCTGTGTCACCTTGTCATTAATTTTAATCAACGATTAGCCAGCCTAAGCTGAACTCTATTAAATATGATTAATCATATATATCTTAGGTCACTTACATTGGATTATCAACTTCTCCATACAATCTTCTTCCCCTTCCCATCCTATCCTTTTCAGGAAAGAATGAGAAAAGGAAAAGGACCACTCCGGTAATAATAATAGGGTAACGGTGAGTCACAAAAAAAGAAAATGGACTGGAATTGGGCCTCCGGCACCTCAGTCGTCAGACGAAACGCAGAATACTAGTTCATGCCTGTCTACACCTTTAGGGGATGAATGTAGAAAGATTCTTTTTTCGTACCCGCCTACGGAGTCCGGAATAAAAAGGCTGTTATAGATCTCTACTACGCGGTCGTCACTTGTGCTTACGTTGTAATCCGCTGCTTTGTAAGGCTTCCTAAGATTATCAGGGTCAGGCTTCCTCTACAGTAATGTCTATTGATCGAGGCGAATAGGTCAGGCGACCCACTAGTTAAGCAACAAATATTTGTTTCTTGCCCTGTATTTATTGGTTGGTTAATTTTTTTCAGGCCATTATTTTAATTATATAATTAGCTCATATGAGCTCATTTAAATAATATGGGTAGAGTCTCTAAATAACATACTTAATTATTATGTTTTTAAACGGTTTTATTTAGCTCGACGGAATTATTTGTTTATTTGTACGGAATTTATTTGTTTTTTTGGGTCAAAATTAGAAATTAAAATTTAAGCACCTTCCCGTTGTCAGATTGATATGAAATTTCGTACACACATTTAATTTAGATGACAATACAATTTTCAGTGCACATAAAATCAAAACGTTTAACTTAAAAGTGTTTTTTTTTTAATATTATTTATATTGGCTTATTAAAATATTTTTTATTTATTATATAATTAAATGTGATTAAGTTATCATTTTATTCGTATTTTGTTATTTTCAATTTGTTAATTTATTTATATCTATACTAATATAATAAAGAGGAAATTGTTTGTTTGTTTGCATTGAATAGGCACTGAAACTACTGAACCGATTTGAGAAATTCTTTCACCATTAGGATCCTACATTATTCTGGATGAAAATAGGCAAATTAATATTTTATTTATAATTGTTGTTAAGTACCCACGCGACGCCGGGGCGCGCCGCTAGTCGTCTATATACATGTACGAGTATAAGAGAAGGAACTGGCTTACATATTAACGTACAGCCCAAACTGCTGGGCCTAGAGGCTTTGTCTAAATTCATACCCTAAAGTAGAGGAAGAAAGTTTTGAATGGAAAAATGTAAGTTGACCTCAGATCTGTACGACCAATCATATTAAACAGGGGTCAACTTAGGCTGGATACAGTCGGTTTATTGCTTAGCTTGTTTATTACATATTTTTGATTTGTAATAACTTAATTATCAGTAAGTTACTATATTTTGGTGACAGCTAAACGCTTATTCGAGGGTCCAGCTTGTTGTTTTAATCTGTACACTTACTTCGAGCAGTTGGTGTCTTTAACTGCCGATGAAGTGGTTAAAGACTGTATTAGAAAACTAATACTGGGTTTGATTTGCAGCCCGGGAATGGTTGCATTTGGTTATTACGAAAAACTGCCACAAAACATTTGCCTTGAAATTCACCCTCTATCTTAATTGATACTGCCTACCCCAGTAGACACAATACCAGCTTAGCTGAGTGAATGACTTTACAAACAAGCTGAGCATCACAAAGCATGAGAACCGACAAGTGTCGAACCTTTAAAACCGCAAGCAAGATAACGCACGTATTAAAATTAAAGCCAGAAACCAGTGAACATCGAGTGTCCTTCAGGTGGAGAGGAGTAAGAGGGATGCGGACACCTCAGCGCATCTCGAGAGGGACGAGGGATGAAGAGACGGGGGGAGGTACACAGCCGACACTCGGAATATTGATTAACCATCGTAAAAGACTTTTTCGATTTTTTTAACACCGAATTTGTGTTGCCATGACAACCGATTTCAACACCTACTGCCAAGTGATTGAATATCCCACGTGAATAAATCGTCCCACAGCCGCCTACAGTCTGAGTGCGTCGTTATTATCTCCTGCCGACATTACGTTCGTCGCATACATTTTCTTCGTTTCTCTTTCTCCAGTTTATAGATTCGTCCTGTAACGTAAAGGCTGTAAATAAGGCTTAAGCGCTCAGCAAATTGGCGAGAGACGCGATGTAGGAGGTTTAATAATGTAGAATTTCATTACGCGCCTTCTTTACGTGAAGTCTTGCCTCTACTATTTGCTTCAATCGAGTGTAATAATATTGCCGTGCCAGTGGTGATGGTAAGATGTCAACAATAAATTACATGACCTTAAAAAATCATTGGAAGCTTCAAATACAGACACGTCAACGTTAAATTAAATTATTTCAAATAAAATAACCAAATTATGTACTGAAAAATGATTAATTTTGATTAATTGTCAAAACGACATTACCATGGCGACCGATATTGTAAATGATGGTTTTGCTTATTTTCCTATCCCTCAGGAACAGTATTATTTTCGGGAAAAAGGTACCGCATGTTAATATCCCAATAACATGTGTGTACACAACTTTATGATGATCGGTTGATGAACTAATATAAATGCGATTGTGAGTGAGTTACAATCGACTCTGCTTCGAGAACCTGTGATAGCGACTTCTAGGACATAAACTTAGTAGAGGTGTGTTTTAGACGTGTGCTCTAACGCCAGGGCTGGCAGCGGTTGGAAGAAAAGTTATTAATGAAAATACGGTTAACAAGAAACTCGTTTAAACATAAAGTACAACGTGTAAAAATAGACCTAGCATTGGTTCACTGACACATTACTATAACTTCGAGAATATCTGTTATTTCATGTAGTTTTAAACAAATTTGTACTAAAAAAGTGAGTGGCAATGTTGGTAGGGGACGCCTTAGGACAACTTATATAGATCAGATAAGTAATTTACCAAAAAAGGACGATATAAGGAGGACGTGTAACCGACGATCTGTCTGTATGCGTAGATGTATGAATATAGAAGGCAGAGAGATGCGCCAGTACCGCGCCAAATGGAAATCCAAGATCTCTGTCTCTACCCCTTAGGGTAACGGGCGTGAGCACATATTTTCATTTAATTTTGGACGATATATTCCGTGATTATATGTGAGGCAGCCCTAATGTAAGACGAGAGGTTCTGTAAGTTTCGTGAGCAGGTGAGCGTAATCGCATGTTCTCAATTTGTTGGCTCTCCTGAATTGTGAAGCCACGCGGAGACGCTAAGTGCTCCCATCCGTCTTTCACAGGATGTCTGTTAAAATCTAGGTCATAGGGTTTTTGTGATAACTTCCAGTTGTGGGGAGTAGAAGACATTGAAAATATCTAACTTATAAATGCGAATGGTAGTATGTTTGTTAAATAACTAATCAAAGGATTGTTATGTAATTTCATACACACACTGTCAGGGAAACAGAAAATGATATGGGATACTTTTTATGCCGAAAAAACAAAATTTCACGAGGGCAAGGAAAATAAAACTTAATAAAGGTTGCCATACAACGAATACCTGCGAAGCCGCGGGCAATAGGTACGTTCAAAATAACATATAAAATGTTATTATAAGTTTCTAAATTTCGAACTAGATGGCGCAGTTCTCAATTTCAAAATTATATTACTTTTTTCCTATCTATCCTGTTTGGGATATGTCCCAATGTTTTCAAGTTATCGTACTTTCATCCTAAACAGTCTAATTCAATCTCTTTAATAATCCAACATTTTAAAGTCTAAAAAACTTCGGCGAAAGATTTCATACATAGACACGGGACAAGGTAATAAAAGCGTGTTATTACGTGGCGAGGAATATGTTTGTGTCAGCCGACTGTCAAGAGTTGACACAACATGGTCGTACCTGTCATAAATGAGACGTCACATCACTGACACATTGATTGACAGTTGACACGAGTAAAATAATTCGGGCGGTTCGTTCTCTTGGCAGATGTTTCAGTTTTGTAGCCGATGTAGAGACAGACATATTAATTTTATAATACATTTAGGAGTTAAAAACTTTAAGGCTGACGGCTGTACATGTTTTCTTTTCTAGTAGAATTAGACAGATTTTTTATTTAGGCGTTTTAAGGAGGGAGGGGTAACGGGCTTAACTTATAGTGCTCGACGAAACGCAGAAGTGTATCACCTACCGATTGCTAACTTAGTCGGTTTACAATCGGACTAGGCACATTGTAAACTGTCAGTAAATTGTAAACTGAACGAATCATTTACATTTTGGTTAAATCGTCAAATTGGGACATGTTAAAGTGTAATTTATAATGGAACTTTACTCACAGTTTACAGTATGCCTCGTCCGATTATAAACTGACGAAAATCACTGTCGCTGACGTATGTAGCTCTACTTTACGCGTGTCTGTTGCGAGGTCGCCGTACTTTACAGTACACGTCGACACATTCGTGCACCAGATGGCGCTGCTGTATGCCACTCACATAGAAGACACCGCTGATATTTTCTGTACCAAAACCATTGTAATTGTACCAAGGCGTACTATTTTTATGAGGTTATTAAAAGTATATAAAAATAATTGAACGTTTAATATGATATTGTCAAGATACAATGACAGATACTAAAGTAGCGTGCGATCGCGCGTGTCCGTCTGTCTGTCCGGGTGCCAAGCGCCTCGCCGTCATGCCGGAGGCAAACCCGGGACACGCTAATTATAAACAAAATGGCCGCAATGTGGAATGTTTTCTAATTATAAAAATTAATTTCGTACAATACATAATATAACTCCGCGTTTAATTCCCCCCTGCTGAAGGTAATGGCGACAACTGTCAACTGTCAAACGAGTGACAGCAATGCCAAAAGATAACTTTAACCGACATTAGAAAAGTTAATACGGTAGTTAAGTTTTCTTAAATTTCCGCGCAACTATATTTCTTTTTTCTTTTATAAGAACCTTTTCCAGATAATAACAAGCACATTAGAATTGGCGAAAGCGGTCCTGCCATCACGGGTGATGACGTGACGAAGGGACACACGGATTAATTTTTATATATATAAATGATTATAATCGTTGGCTCGAACATACATCTACGTTTAGATTTTCGTCGGTTTCTCTTAATATGGAATTTATTTACTATGTCACCTATATGTTCAATGTAATACGTTTAAAAAGTAACCTTACTTGGGTACCTTAGAGTTTAAATTACCCTTGCCACTTCATTCGGCACCTTTAATGTATATTTAAGACAATATTATATCTCTTACATCTTCAGACGTCATTTATCATTAGCGCTGCCCACTACAGCCGCGCAGTAGCGTGAATATAAATAGCGGTCGATCATGATAAAATCGTGTACATGCTTTCTCTCTGTCTTGCTCTCGAATAAAACTGAGACGACAATATGTTTTATTTGAATGTTTTCGGCAGTGAAAACCCACGGTTAGATGTCGCACGTCGCAACAACTGTCGCTACAAGTCCGCCGGTACGTCAGACACGTCACGCTGTGGTAGTACAGTCGCGCACACAACTGTGTACAGTCGACGACATAACTCATCATCTCTTTGCCCTTTTCCCACTCATGTGAGGTCGGCACAGACCGTAGTCCACAGTGTATAGGTTTTGGCTACAGTTTTTACGGCCTGCTGCCCATCCTCCTCAGGATTAATTGGTTGTACTTTAGCCCTGTTTTATCAGTGTGATCAAAGACAATTGACATTGACAAACCCTTGCCAAGAAAGTCAAATGTCTCGACGACTGTTATTGGTCGGGCGCATCCCTTTTCGTCAGGGTTACCTGATCGGCATTCATCTCTTCTGTGATAATAACCCCGCGCTAATTTACATTCCTGTCGACGACAACAGGCGTGTTAAATAATTTTAAAAAATAGGTCGAGGTCCTGATCAAATAACAGATGAGCATATAAATTTCTTATGACATCTCTTAGACTATACATCTTTCACACTCGACCTTCTTTTATGTAATAGTAAAATTGTTAGATCTTAAAATGACCGTAGGACTGGGATACCTTCAGCAAGGACAGCTCATCAGGTCCTCTGTCCTCATCCAGTGGACTCGTGCAACCTTGACAACTCCACCTCCACTTCAACTTTAGGAAGTCTAGGAGAATACCTATTATAGGATATTTTTAATTTTGATAAAATCTTTTATTTGATTTTTCTCTTAGAATCTGTTGTCGACGCCATTGTGATAAACCCTCGTGTCCCCGAATTAATTCGTACGAGTCACAAATATCGCGCGAGGCAAGATTAAAATATTGAACGGGGAAGTCTGCGGCAGTAACTTTTCATAGATTTATTGAGTGTCTAACAATGCGGGGCTTACCCTCCGCGAGGCCGCGCCTAATGAGAATGATCGGAGGACGTTTGTCGAGGACAATGCGGCTGCGATCCCGAGGATTTATACGATTTCAACGTGTATTAGTCGTTACTAGTAATTCTGTGTTACACGTCAGTTTGATGCATGAAAGCGAGCTCTGTCTTATATCGTACGTATAGTCAAGTTAACAATATAATCTGGCAATCTCTTGGTTGTTATTATTATTAAATAATTAGTGAAAATTCCAGTGAAGTAAATTAAAGTTTTTCAATTTTCAACTAGATGGCGCTATTCTCAATCACCGCCTTGCCACTTGTCTCCAATCGAACATCATGAAATGTATTTTCGAACTCACGGTTAGGCTTGATAGTATTTAATTTCAAATAAGAGACCTTAAGGTCTGCGAAAATCACACCAAAAGGTTCCGTTCCATTGATAGATAGTTTTCATCTATGTAACTTGACTTGATGTTGACTTTTGACTTAATTACAGAGACAAGTTTGTCGTAGCAATCTCTCTCAAACATGTGTTCCTCCCGGTCCCGGTCCCGGTGCCCACATAATCCTGGATGCCAGAGAAAGGTTGGCAACTGATTGCTACATAATTCGCGGGATTCGAGGACTATCAAATGATTAATTGCTTCGCGATAACCGCCATTGTCTTGCGTATGTGATGTGACGCACTCGCGGTGCGGTCGGCGTATTTAATGCTTTAATTTTTATTAAAGTAACGGAACGGTGAAGTGTTATAAGTATCGACTTTTTTCATTGACGTTTTACGTTATTGCAGTATTTCTTAATTTATTAATTACTTAAATATGGAATAACTGTTTACTGTAGTTGTGTTTGTTAAGAAAATTTACTTATTTTCTTTAATTTTAATTATCCTACATAGTTCCTATCTATCAAAAGATATTGAATATCGATAAGGCAGGTTAGACGACGTTGAACAATTTCATTATGTCAAAATGGCGTTTCGTAAAATAAATATTGTTAGAAAATTAATTTCTATTTAGATTATTTAACCGCACGATATTGCATAGACTTTAAATGACGTTTCTTTGTTTTTTCAGGTTAGTGTTACAGTGTAATGTAAGTAAAGTAATAAAATGAACCTTTGTTTTTTTTTCAGAGCAACACATTTAAGTTTAATTTTGAACAATACGATATAAGTTAAAAAGAAGCTCATTAACATATGTTTATAGTTATTAATAACAAATTTATTTTAAATCTAAATTACATATATTAAAGTAAAACGATTTGATACGTTTGAGAAGATAAATTGATAATAAAATTCAGATATAATTTCATTGTTTCAATCGAAATCCTCTCATAAACAAATATGTAAAATAATAAACTGACTGACTGATACATTAACGCACAGACCAAACTACAGGGCCTAGAGACTTGGAATTTTGCACAGAGATTTCTGTTATGTTGTAGGCCAGATGAAAGTTTGTATGAAGAAATTGCTCGTACGAGCCGGATCGAGTCGCGGGTCAATTCTAAACCGCTACTTTTACTCTTTTTCTGTCTGCACATTGAAATTATTTTTGAAAAAACAAATACTGACGTAGGTCAAGTTAATTAAATGTAATTAAAATATCTACATCTCCTAGTCTAGGTCGTTACTACAAGTCTAGTTCATTAGTATTTTAAAGCAGAGCACTAAAATAATCATTAGTCTCTAATTAAATTTTTCTCTGCTTCAACGCTAGCGCGCGTACTCTTCTGTTAAACTATAATTAGATACTTAACGTCGTTGGTTCAAAGGGACTTCTAATAGTGATAAAGAAAATCGTGACGTCAAACATACTCACTACGGGTTAATAAAGAATACTAGTAGAGGCCGAAACAACATCTGTTGCACAAATTAGCCGGCTAGACCGGTGAAATGCCACCTCACAGAAGAGAGGCGTGAAGTAGAAGTATGCTTTTGCGGTTCGTCTGATGAGTGAGGTTGCCGGAGGCCCAATTTTAGTCCTCCTCTCTTTTCTCTCCTTTCTCTCTCTCAAAATCAAAATCTCTAAACAAATTTAAATGTTGTTCTATTGTTACGTTGCTCACGCAACAAATTGTTACAACCCATAAAGGAAATCCAATTTCCTAATAATAAAATACGAGTTGAAATTGTGTGAGAAAACAATTTAAATAGCCATTTATTAAGGAAATAAAGGTGTCTAATGCATTCCAGTACTGCGTACGTAGAATCGCTTCACAGATTTATGCGAGGGCATTCATCATGCTCCGGACAATGGCGGCGTACGGTGGGCCATTGTACACCCGGACGCTCAAGTTTTACGACTTCGGAAAACAATTGGCCGCCGAAATAATGCTTATAATGACATTGCAGGGACTCTGCCGTCCCGCCACGGAGACAGTAATGTGCTGTTATTAATGGGCCTTACATTTGAGATAGCTTACTATGCATTGGCCCCCTTGTTGGCGTGGAATTCGCAATTTGATTGTTTTGTAACTGAAGACAGGAGAACTCTAATAACAACAGACTTATTAATATATTATCTACATTAATGCATAACAGAGGAACCTGACTAATCATCAGGCGTAAAATTTGACATGGTTTCATATGTGGGACAGCTACTATGTTATAAAATTAATAACAGGACTTAAAATATATGATCAGAAAAAGCATTATAAAATAAAAAATGTCGGAATAATGTAAAATGATTTTTTTTAATTAAAACCTCCGATTGTTTCGTAATAAAAACCGCATCTAAAATGGGGTCAGCACGTAACAATAAGAGAAAAAATAATCTTTCGGTTACATTCAATCGTATAGGCCTGGAGGTTGTTTGAAAACTCTTTTATGAATGCAGTTAAAAAAAAAGATGAATCGACGGCGAACGCATTCAGACCATTTGTATGGAAAATATATATTGTGGAGCGTAGCATCGAATGCGGAGACCTTATTGCGACTGCGCCTACACAATGTTCAGTGGTAAGGATTTTTTTCGACCGACTGATAAAGAGTTATAAATCTCGGGCTACAGGAAAGACCTGTATAAGATTAACTGTGCGACAAAAGTGGTAGGCAGTGGTTAATTATTTGTGATCCACTGTTTGTTATTTTTATAGAAGCAGGTGGCAAACGAGCAAGCGGGTCACCTGATGTTAAGTGAACGCTACCCATAGACATCCGCAACAAGCAAATGCGTCGTAGATGCGTTGCCTACCTTTAATGGACAGAGGGGTTGATAGATAGAAAAGGATGTTTTCTGTCGCCCCATTTATCTCCTCCCCGTCCAATCCTCTCCTTATGAAAAGGAAAATACTGAAATTGGGCCTCTGACACCTCACTAATTAGAGTAGACGCAGTAACATACTTCTACTTCACGCTTGTCTTCGTGCAACAGATGTTGCGGGCCCTACCACTTTAATAGTCAGTTTATAATCTCACTAAAAATATCATAAACTTAAAAATGGTCCATTCAAACTTAAACTTCAAAGTAATAAATTAAGCAAAATATCTATCACTACACAATTTGTCGATTCGAATACTACAGTTTGTAAACTGTCTAGAAATGGCACGTGAAATTGTGAAGCGTTGAATTATGATATGAACATCGCTGCTACAACACTTCAAAAGTAAGTTAACAAAATCTAACAACTTTATTACAAATGGCATCAAAGAATCTTGCTGGAAAAAATAGTCACTCAACCTCTTCGGTTCTGCTTACCCTATATTATATTTAAGTGTGAAGCTGTGGGCAGTATTATTTATGTGTAGGACTCTGATAAAGTCTATTGGGCTAAGTTTTACGAGCGTTATCGCGGAGTCCGGCGCACGCGCGCGGTCGAATGGAAAATTAAAATTTAACGAAAACCAATTGTTCCTTTAAATCATTTATATGACAGTTGGGTTCTTGGTAACATAAAGAATACTGTAATATTGTTACAAAGATAATAATACTAGCTTTTACCCGCGGCTTGGCTTGCTGATGTCCTTAAATTAATGCTTTTCCGGGATAAAATTGCACGAATTTTCTTGTACGCCTGCGTGGGCAATTTTCAGCTTGATCTGTTGAGATTCGTAAGGAGTGGAAACGTAAGCAAAAATTTAAATTCGCACTATTGTATTATACACTAGCAATCCGCCCCGGCTTTGCTCGGGCAGCGGTTTCGGAATCTATAGGGAACATACATACAACACATCGTCTTTTATATACTTAGATATGAAAGAGGGTTCCCTCAGGAACCGTACATTTTTCCGGGATAAAAAGTAGCCTATGTACTATTCCAGACTATAATCTATCTCTGTGCTAAATTTCATCCAGATCCGTTCAGCCGTTTTTGCGTGAAAGAGTAACAAACATACATACATACAAAATTTCGTCTTTATAATATTAGTACAGATTTAGGATATTACGTAATATAGTATATATTTTAAACGCCGTAATTTATAATTAATTTACCTTGTGTAACAAACAGAAGAATCTATAGTAATTTTATATATGTGTGGGTATTTTCAGTAAACTGAACTAGTAAATTATTAACTCGGTTCTCTTAAATCAGACTCACTTAAGACTGGCGTCTGTTAACTCATATTCGGTAATTAGTTGTTGCGCTGGGAGCTCGTAAAGATGGCATTATACCGCACGCTTGCCAGCCGGTTGGCAAGCTCTTGGCAAGCTTGGCAAGCTGCCAGACCGGTGCCTTGCTGGAAGCTAAATGCTTTAGTACGCGCCCCGACGGGAAATTCCCGTTCAATTTCAACAATCTTGTTATTGGTTACTGTTTGTGGATAGGGTGACCATGCTTGCGATTTGGTCCAGTCCTAAAAACATCCTGTATAAACGATTATACTAAGAATGTTTTAGATTTGCAGTACACTGAGGCTATGGGGTGGATCTATCATTGGGATTTTTGGTCTCCAGCCCAAGGCCCTGCGGATAGGGATCCCAAGGCGAGGGTGCAAGAGTTAATGGACAACGAAAAAATGTTTTTTTTGCGTTGTCCGATTATATTTTACATTAATAAATTGCAGATCTTATGTTTTGTTAAGTCCCTCTCCCGTAAGGTAGACTGAGATTTTTTTGTCAAGGGGAAGAAGATAGGACCTTATAGGAAAGATTGGGGAGTGAATAAGGAAGAATAGAATTGTATGGGAGGTGAGTGTAACGTAATATTTGCACGTGATTTTGAATTCCTTAGAAACGTTGGATTAATTTGATATTTTTAAAGATTGAGATTAACGCCATCTTTATATCAAAAAAAACAATGGATACTATACGTAATGGAATTAAATGTGATTTTTAAAACTATTATATTTATTTAACAGTTAAATTAAACGTTACAGTTAGAACCAGATTGTCGAGTTCTAGTCTTAACTCGCAGTCCAGTAGAGTTATTTAACTGCAAGGCCTGCGCACGGAATGAGGCTTCGTGTGCTGCAGTTGTTGTAGTGCAGTATTTACGTTCGATACGTGGACAACTTACTTAAGTTAAAGTTAACTTATTTTACGGGTACTGCTAGCTTAAGTGAGAACAACTAACATAGGAAAATAAGGCTGCTTGCGCTTCGGTTGTTAAGGCTTAATCTTTTTTCTTTTTATTGCTAAATTGTAGTCCAGCTTGCCAAACGGGCAAGTGGTTCGCCTGATATTAAGTGGTTACCGCTTCCAATAGACATCAGCAGCAAGCAAGTTGTCTAACGTAACCTAACTTAAATAAAACGTCCATTTCAAATAATTCCTCGCCTTATATTCCCTGATATCCTAAATTAGTGGTTCTCAACCTTTTGTCGTTCACGTACCCCTTAATGAATCTTTTCATTTATGAATACTCCTCCCCTGATAACTCGATAACTATGTATGTTTTAACTTCCCAGTTTTTCCGCCATTACCAATACAATTTTCATGTACCCCAATAAGACCCCGCGTAGCCTCATGGGTACGCGTACCACAGTTTGGGAATCACTGTCCTACGTAAATGATAAAAAGGGTAAAACGAAACTCGACGTCAGTATGGCCTAAGTTGACACTATGTCAGTTGAGCGTTATACAGATGTAAAAATTTTATAAGAGACTACATCTTGTAAATAAAAGCAGTGACCCAAAGAAAAAAAACTGGCAGTGATTATACAGGGGGTTACAAAAATATGAGTTGATAATTTTTAGTGGCCGTGTTTTGGAGCACCCTGTTGACTACTAAACAATGTTTCTTCCACAAAAAGATGTCGTTTATCGGTACAGATGCGTGGTTAAAAAATTATTAAAATCTATTAAAAAAAATCAACATCTTCGAAGCCCTCTAGCGCCCAACCTAAGCAACTTTGGATATAGGTATGTTGCGCTAAATCGTACATATTTTCGGCCAAGGATTCTCTGCTCTTCTGCTGTGCACTTTAATCCCGAACATCCTGTATATAGGTCACATAATGTCACACAGTATCCCGCGTAACAGCCCAGCAGTACAACATCGATACGCCGTATATGTGCGCGCAAATAGATCGTCTATATATAACAGTGCTGTCTGTCCGTCGATAGCTAATTAGTCAAGTGGGGACGGGCACAGCTGTCGCCTGTCACCTGTCACCTACCGTCCTCGATTGATGGGCCTGCTATCATGCGAATGCAATCACTCAAATCAATTGGACCGCACACGTCCACGCTGCGTCGTAGTTCAGCCAACGAAAATTCCTGAAGTTGATTCTGTTGAAACTTTGATAGTCCAAGAGCCAGCGCCGATCTGACCTTCGTCATTTTATAAAACCTGAAAATTTCTGTGCGTTGTTCCTTATAGATTAAAACGATCCCAGAGTGTGAACTTTTGCAATTTTACACAACTATGTTTCTTACGTCAAACTGACATGTCAATTTATAATAACGCTAGGCAGATTATAAACCAACGATGTTTACAATTCTACGTTACATGCTAGTAATAATTGTAATCTGATTTATATGTACAATAAATCCCAATTTATATAATTATAAATGATCAACTGGCTGAAACCGCGGCACTAAAATAGTACCCTGAGACACACAGACAGACCGACTGTTTGTACATCGAGGGCGGAACGAGCCCACAGATTATACGTACACTATTAGCATGGAGAGGAATAGCAACGTGCGTATCATGCTATTAAATCGGGCTCCAAACCATTCAGAATTATTTTTTATAGGACAAGGGGCAAACGAA
>JWHW01018701.1:24990-38653 GCA_000931545.1 Papilio glaucus | reverse complement strand
AGCGGCTCGCCACACTAGCGCTCTGGATACTTTTTAAATTATATCTATTATTCAATATATCGGCGTTGAAACAGTCATCAGTTAAAAAAACCACGGGTTGTTTTTTAAAGATCGTGCTATTTCAGAAAAGATGCATCACACAAAAGCTTACCCTTACCAGGGGTTAACTCTTAATTGTCAGCCCTATTAAAACTCAACTCTTCAGTTTGAACCCGATGTAAGAACGACCCGTGTGATGTTCAGACAGTAAGTTTGTGTATAAACGCCGATATCTAAGTATGTGCTACAGCATAGCTCTCAAGTTAAGTAGGCACCGCAACAGCCACACAACAGGTCCGTAAGTGATCGCCAAGTCACCGCCGCGTAACTTACGCCGCCCGCCCACCACTCGGCAAAGTGCTAACAACAAAAGACAAGGACAATGTCAGGGCTGTCACACAATGATTTTCCTTAAGTTTTGTTAATTGACCGCTACCAACAGCATCTGAAACAAGCTGAGTTGCAGATGCGTTGCCTATCTGGACAGAGGAGATCCTTTTCCAGTCCATCATCTCCTCTGTCGAGTTAGTTCAAGAGGCCCAAAATTAGTCCTCCGTCACCTCACTCGTCAGAGAGCAGAATAACTTCTACTCGATGCGTGTCTACAGCGGTTGTTGCGGACTCCACAGCTGATACAACTGTTAAAGTGTAGCGACCAGCAGTTCCGACCGTAGACCATAGACTTAAGCTCTTCCTTGCTACTGTAGGAAGATGTGAGCTATATTTCTGGACTATTTTTTATTGGTTTAAATAAACCGTTTAAGTTTTTAATAAAAACTAGTTAAGGAAACTTCTTTAGACGATATTTGGTAGGGGAAATTTTTATAAGTTCGCGTGAATAACATGCTCAACATACGTCAGCAACATGATAATTTGAATTTACTTTTTTTATTTATCTTCAATTTTGTATTTTATTGTTAAGAAACAAGGGTTTATTTTTGTTGATCATTAATTTATTTTTGAAGTATTTTCGCGTCTTCCCAACCTGTTTTTATTTTATTTCTAATAATGTATTTATATTGAGCAAGGAAGCGAGATTAGGTAGTGCTATTTAATTATGAATGGAGGCAATCGATCGAGGTCGTCTATTTCTGTTCTTCAGCGCACTTTGAAAATATATTTACTGAGAAACCGTCAATTTATTTGTATAACAAACATAGTAAGGGACAAGAAAACTTGCCGACAAGAGTACAGTTTTAGAAGTTAGGAAAAATCATGAATCAACTGATTTTATATTACTTGAAAGTATTATTAATGTTTAATGTAGTTCCAGTGCAAACGAATATTTACTTTATCCTTTAAAGAATAGAGTCTATTATGTGTATAAACATCGACCTGTTTGTTTTTTTTTTCACTTTTTAACTAACACTACACATAACAGCGATTTTGATAATGGATGGTTCTAGCCACAACGTTCCCACGCGTCACTATGATAGTGTAGGGGTGTACAAGACAAGGGGTATAATTAGAACAAAATTATCCAGCGAAGCGGGTGTTTGTAGTTAGATTAAAAAAAATGAAAAATTTAAAAATTTAGTTGACATTTTTTTTAAATCAACTCATTACTGAATTTGTTAATAATAAACGCATAGTGTTTTGATATATTTTCAAGACAAGTGACAACCCTATGTTTGCTGCAAAAACCGAAGAGATTGGGAAAACAAAAAAAGTCCGAAGCGTTTCCTTTCAGAGCCACTTCCGGCGCACGTGAGTAGTGACGTCACTATTGAAAGAGAGTGCCTGCAACACGTAGAGTGCCTGCAACATGAAGCCTACCACATTACTATAAAATATTAAAATTTACATCCCATACATTAAATCAAACATCGTGAGGATACCGGTGTGTTTTAGAACCATCAAATTCGAACACATGTGACCCCTTCCCTCTCTCGGAGTGGGGTCTGTATCCCTGCAGTGGGGGTTTAATAAAAGGCTGATTTATTTTTTATTATTATGATATACATTATCAAAGGCAACCAGGAACAATCATTTACCAAGTTATTATACGAGAAATCAATTTCTTAAAATGTCCTGAGAGGAAGATGAAATGGACGCGGAGCCGCGGGCGACAGCTAGTAAACAATAAATAAACATAGCATGGTCACCCTACAGTTGAACAGGAAAGATACCGGACACCGCGGCCGTCAGGTATCACGTAGCGGGCACTCGTGCGGCTTCTACTTCCGACAGAACCCCCGCGCGGTGGCGCTGCCTACCTCACACGTGTAAGACTTCGTTATTCACGTATGAAAGCAATCAACAGTGAGTAAGGTGAACCACGACACGAAAGATAACTATTATATGGTTATTTTCGAACTTATACCGACCAGGTTGGTGATAAAGTAAAGAAAGTTGGTATTAAGTGTAACAATAAGCGACAAACACTTGTGCGTAGTGCTTCTGCCTACCCTTCTGGGCTACTGGTGTCAGTATCTATTAAGATTTTCGGAGCTAACTTAGCATATTACTTCGTCAAGTGATGGATCTAAAATGATTAACCACAATCCCACTTGATGTTGGAGATGTGGTCGATGGTATGCAACAGTTCAGCAACAGCCTATTGACTCTTCTCTTGAAGGTACTCGCGAGCTTATTGGACGGAAACGCTAACGCAGGCCAATTGTTTCAATCTTTTGCTGTGCGACAATTGACAAAGAATCAAATTATAAAAGACAATCTGTAGGGATACCTAAAATAACTCAAAAAACTACATCCCTGTCTTAATGCAACTCGGAAACATAGGCTGCTACTAAAAGTAACGTGGACGAAGCCGCGGGTAGAGGCTTGTTAAATAACACAGTAATAATATTGAAATAATTTCTCAGTTTGAATTCCGTGAGGTCCACTCGAGAGGTACAAAGCGGGAGAGCGCTTGACCTCAAAAAGTTCAAATTATACATTTTTTTATACAACTCCAACTGAGTTTTCTGTGACCAATGTTACTTCCAATGGTACTTTAGAACATCATTTAAAGTTTCAATCATTTATACAAGATTCATTTATTCTATACATATAATAAAAATGTAACTGATCGCTGTCTGTACATTGAAGATATTTGAGAAAAAACTATTATTGGGGGCCTTCATAAACACAATAAAACCCAAAACAATGATAATTAGTCTGTTCGTCTGTGCGTTTGTCACCGCTAATCTCAGAAACGGCTAAACCTATTTGGGTGCGGTTTTCACTAATGTATTGTGAGTGGTAAGCTTCACTTAACATTTAGTGTTTGTTTTATCTCAATCGGTTTATAAATAAAAAAAGTTATATCAATTTAACTGCGCTACGGCCGTACCGTGTCGACCCCACATACGCGGGAAAAGGGCAGGGAGATGATGAGGTTGCGGTAGTATTAAGTAGGTAATATCATTTCGTTTAAGTAAAATTGCAGGGCGGGTGAAACTGCGGGGCACAGCTAGTTGAGAATAGATCTATACCAATAATGCTGAAGAGTTTGATCCGATCAGATCCGATTGGTACGAATTTGAAAATATCTCTTTGCATTTGTAAGACAGCCCATAAAAGGAAACAGGTTATTTAACATCACACTACAACCTTCAGGAGAAGAACAAAAAGGAAAAGGGAAGGGATATATTTAAACTAAAAAACACGCTGAGTTTCATTACATCCATTGTTATTTAGTTTTTAATACCTAGATGGCGCTATTCTTAATTTCGAAGAATCGCAAATTCTAAATATCCCGGTTTAATTATTGCATTACGTCAGTTCTTGATACGTGTACAACGTTTCAAATTAACACGAACGTTTTGAAGAGGTTCAAAATAACGTACAAAGATTCAATTACATACAAACATACTCACCAAGCTAGTAAAAACGTGTTCATAAATGAAATTCCTAATCACAATTCTTTCCAATCTAATCATATCCAGACATATACGTACATTTTCAATTGTTCCGAGTAAAAAGGGAATAAAAAACCTCTATAGTAATATTTCTTTTATGTTTAAAACTTGCGATATTAAAAAATCCGGCTGTACTCCGCAACCTGGAAGCTGTTGCCGGGTCAGAGCACCTCATCCTGAGCGGTACGCTCCCGTAACCTTTTCATGCAGACATACGGACATACATTTTAGTTCGTAAAGCAGAAAGCTCGCTCTAGTGCTGTGATGTATAAAATATCGATACTCGATATTTATTCTATCGATATTATTTAAATCACAAAAAGACGGTTGTGACGTCACTATAAGCTTAATTATTATAAATGAGAATGTGACAAGACAAGAACAAGACGCTAAAAAAACATGTTAGCACATATGATGAGTTGGGGACATATGAATAGAATTCAACGCCATCTGGCGTTACTACGCGGGTACTTATTATTCCGAAGAACAAACAATCACCGAGAGATACAAAAATGTATTTTTCGTTTACAACATCGGTTGCCATGGTAACGCTGTCGTTTCGTTCATTAGGTTATAGTAATTAAATAGAACATCTGTCTCAAGGTCATCGTCGGTCACATCGTGAACTAGCTGCTACCCGCGACTTCGTCCACGTGTATTACTTTGAGTAGCGTATTTTCTATTCCAAGGTTTCATTTACCCTGCACGATATTAATTTTCATTACAATTTGGTAGAATGGTCTACAATCATCAACAAGGGTCTTTTTCCATCTTTCTAATACGGTTTATGTGGTTGTGTTTGCTGCAAAACAAGCCAGTGCGAGACCCGCATCGACGATCACACTGTTGACAAGTGTGTAGTATATGCAGGAGGTGCGTTGTCATGTTATGCCTCCGTACGCGTTTTTGGGCCAACAAAAAGATCATTGTCAAAGGAGGTAACATCGTGTTACGCGCTATGTTTGCACCTATTCCTTTAAAAGTACATTTATTATGTTATAAATGTTACATCCCTATAACCGAATCGTTACGAGGTCGTTGTAAGTGAAAACTAATGTATTACGATACCCTAGCACGGGGCTATGATGTCATACATAGATCAGTCGTTATTGTACACGTGTAGCACTTGTACTTCGAAATATGTATATTTGACGTTCGTACAGCTTCGAGATTTTATTATGTAAAAAATCAATACATCAAAAATACGAAGCCAACGTCCATCCATCTCCACGTCCGGCGACCTCGCACTACACGCGAGCAGTGGCCCGCCACGCGGCGATGCTCGTCTCAATCAACATATATGCATTTACAAATTATATTAGTCGTGGTAAGAGCTAAAACTAATAAAAATGTGTTTAGAACGTAAAAGGATATGATTTGGAATATTCAATAGTTTTAAAGACTAGAAAAAACTTTAACACATAGATGGCGTTGTTCTCAATCTTAAATACCAGACATAAGCACTAATCATTTTAAAAATGGGTCTATTGTGACGATATGTGGACTATGTCATAAAACATACAATTTTAATTTTAATTTTAATCTCTGGCTATGTCTTTCAGGGTCGTTAGGCTGCGATCACAGTGAAGTCTAGAGTAATAGTGACGTCACACCCACGTCCTATCACGGATAAATAAATATACGCTCACGCCCGTAACCCTGAGGGGTAGGCAGAGATAATGGATTTCCGTTTGGCGCGATCGTGGCACACCTCTCTCGCTTCTTCTACATTCATAAATCTACGCGTACAAGCTCGTCGGCTATGGGTGCTCCTTATATCGGCCTTTTTAGTAAGCCACTAATCTGATCGATATGTCTTTCTCGGATACTTGTTCAATAATCACTTATAATCGTTGTAAGTTACTATTATTTGCTCTAAAGTATCTATAAATATTCACTTTACAAGTGTACAAGTAAAATTAAATCTAAAATTACAAACCAACGAACCACACGACCATTCTTACATATACGTGCGTATAGATCATTGATCTATAAATCCATTCCATGAATAACTTCGCGCGCACGTGTCGTCCGTCTCTGTTGCACTTACACGTTAGAGGGAGACAGCAGACGCGGCGCGACGTTGTTTACATCTTGCGTTTCCGTCGCACTTGTGGGTCACCGCATTCGCCAGTCAAGGACGGACGATTGACGCAACTCGACCGATTCGTTACGAGACGGATTGCATCTGACACGTCTCTCCAGAGATTTACTTTGATGTTGTACATTTTAAACGGAAAACACTAAATAGATGTTTATCTTGTAACAGATTCGAGTTCGACCACTTTGAAATAATTGTTACAGACAAACATTTTAGTAAAATAATTATATATATAAAAAGAACAAACTGAATCACACAGAGATTTATATTACTTAGGCGAGCACTTAGTAATTATCTAAATTCATACCCTAAATGTCTAAAGTGAGATAGAAAATTTAGATACGACCGATAAATAAAATCCAAAGTAAGTTGATCTCAGATCTATATGACATATTATATCAAATAGGGTTCAGCTTAGACTGGAACATCGGGGGTCAATAATTGCACGGTAAAACCGCGGGACTCAGCTTGTAACCCATAAAACTGTTTATATTTCAAATTTATGTTTTAAAAGTGCGTGTCAGTGTTGCTAGGAACACCAAGGGAGCTTAAATCGACCAGATTGGTAACATGCCACTAATACAGGCACTACCCGTAACCGCCACCGATGCTTATGGATGTAGAAGAAGCGAGAGAGGTGTGCCAGGACCGTGTCAAATGTAAATCGGTAATCTGCCCACCCCTCTGGGCTACGGGCGTGCACCTTGGAGGTTGTCGGCCAGAGTTCCGGTGTTTAGAGAACAATGTGTTTGAGGTGCGGCAACGGCGCGAGGCAATTGAGAACCCGACCAGCGTTCTAAATAACCTACCATTGTATTGGCCTCTATAAATATAATAAAGCTGAAGAGTTTGTTTGTTTGTACGCACTAATCTCAGGAACTATCGAACTGTCTATTCCGAAATAATTATTCAGATTTAATCAAACAGCGCGGTGGGTGGAGCCGCGGGGCACTACTAGTTTTCGATATGAACTGAAAAGTAACCAACTTTCGCGGCAGTTTCACTTTTAAACCCACAATCTATCTTGTCTCATATCCATCCCCTCTATCGTCAAATCCTCTTCTCCTTCCCATTCTTTCCTTATTAGGATAAGAAGGGGGTAAGGACTGAATTAGACCTACGGCAACTCACTCAGATGAAACGCAGAATACTTCTACTTGACACTTTCTTCTGTGAGGTCGTGGTATTTGACCGGTCGAGCCGGCACATTCGTGTAACAGATGTTGTTGCGAGCTCTAACACAGTCAAATTAAAGCCAACACGCGTGGCAAGCCACGAGCAACAGCTAGTATACAAATTAACATTGCCAACCTTCTTTGATTATTCCTACAAATACAAGTAAAATCTTGATGTATTAACAAGTCAAGGCTTTTGCCGCTAGCCTAAGTAAACGCAGTGCAGTTTGTTTTTAAAACAAATTAATTCCTAAAATACACACATTTAATAGAATTCCATTAACGTTTCGATCGACAGATGGACGGACAGTTTTATATTAATAACATAAACGGAACATTTCTGCGCGACCCACATAATTGACGAGATCTAGACATTAGGAATTGTCAGAATGCGCTAAATATTTGGCATGTGCTCAGTTTTTAATGTCTATTTTAATTATTACATCTATATTGATTTTTGAAAGATGATTTGTTTGTCTGTAATTTGTAAGTAGTCACAGGTTTATAAATAATACTTCCACTACCATCAGATTATTTTTATCTAACCTTTTCTAAAGTTATAAAAGGTACAATGCCCGTGATATTTTAATAAACTGGTTGTGTAGCGCGGTTTCTCTTGTCCAAACTGCAATATTCTTCTCGTTAATCGCTATTTTTCTTTGTCTGCTTGACTCCTAAGGGCTGTAGCGTGATGGTCAATATCCTATCACCTTCCCTCATAACTGGGCTGTCAAATACAAAAATAATTTTTCAAATTTAATTCCAAGTTTCTGAGATTGATGCGTTCAAACTCTTCGGCTATATTATCTGTACTAATATTATAAATATGAAATTTTATATGTATGTTTGTTCTTCTTTCACGTAAAAACTACTTAACGGATCTGGATGAAATTTGGCACAGAGAAAGATATCTGTAGTATTAGTATAACTATCAATTCCTATATTTATTAGCAAACTAATGTTTTAAGCTTCTTATTTTCTTGACATACTTATTATATTACTTTTCTATCCCTCGGGAAGGTTAGTTACTTTACTATTGAAAATATTTCTGTACTAAAGCACTTTCCACGTGAAAGTATAACAAACAAACAAACTCATACACACATTTATTATATTAGCAGTAAGACTTGAAAAATTAAAACTAGTGAGCAAAATCTGCATCTCTTGACCTATACTTAAGACGTTTAAAGATGCACGAGACAAGGAGGGGGCAGGAGACTAAATGATGGCACTCCAGAAGAGGGGGGAGGCTTCCGGTACCGACAGAGCCTCGCAAACTGTCCCTGACAAATTACAAGTCTTAATATTTATTAACGTCTGAATATTTTTGAAAGTTCGCGTCGTCTACGAAAGTATTAAGGAATTGTATGTACGTAACGAGTGTAAGCGATTTGTCACGAGCGGAGCGGGTAAGTTTATTGTTTACGCCAAGTATAGGGAAATGGGAAGGACAAACATCCCTGTAGTCTGCAGATAAAGTACGCTACTATAAAGCACTACTAGTAGATCTATTTAAGGTAAACATTTCCATTATACATTATATACGTGTAACTCTAACGGTTTTTGCAGCGCACACCAGAATAGCTCGCATATAGCGGAATTTTATCCTCCTTACTTAACACTTATCGTTATATTTTGTATAATTCACACAATATCTTTATAAATTATATCCTATATGTTATTCAGATGTATAATCTATATTATTGTAAAGTTTCATTAAAATCCATGCAGTAGTTTTTGCGTGAAAGAGTAACAAACATCCATACTTACAAACTTTCGCATTTATAATATTAGGAGGACAAGGTTCTTAGAATTGGTGATATCACAAACTTAAAAGTTCATCCCAAACGTAGTATGACAATCAAACATAACAGTGCGGAACCTCTATCGGACGGCACCGGAACTAACCCAGTTCCAGCCTCGCCTCCAGACTTATGGGAGCACTAACTACTTCTAGAACTAAGTCTGGATCTAGGCCTAAACAACTTCTTTGGAATATATGTGAAAAAAATTTCATATATTGTCAACTAGCAACCCGGTCGGATTGTATTGCTAGTTGCCCCGGCTTTGCTCGCAGAAACACAAATCTAGCATATTTTATACTCTGATTTTCCCGCCTTTCTATTGGTTAATCATTTTTAAAATCGATTCTGTAGTTTTTAAGTTGATATGAAACAAACAAACGATCAAATGTTTATATTATTTTATACGTATCGTCAATTATGTACACCGGTAGTAGTGGCTCAACTATCTTTACCACATAAAATTCTTAAATGTAATGTCTTAATGGAATAGGTAGTTAGTATAGAAATCGTTGTGCGCTTTTAACAAAACCCGCTTATAACTAGAAGGGTAGGCAGAAACGTTTTTCTTTTAATTTTGCAAAGAAAATACATATTTAAAGTAGATGAAGTCAGTACAAGTTCCCTGACCACCCCATAACAATGCTACGGGCGTTAAAATGCACGAGATATAAGCAAATATTACTTTTGTTTTCATAGGTGGGACTAATACTCCGTTTAAGGTTCGTCTACACTACAGCGATGAAAACACTACTGGGCCTAGAGACTTCGAATTTTACTCAGAGATTTCGTCAGTACACAGGCGAGCACTAATAAAGGATTTCTCGAAATTTAACCCCCAGAGGTCTAGAGTAGGGGATGAAAGTTTGTAAGCAGAAATATTTGTAATCCAATTTAAATTGACCTCAGATTTATATGTTCAATCATAATTAACAGGGTTCAGCTTAGGCTGGGCTATGTCAGTTAAATTATTACTCTAGTTTGAGCCAAATCAAATGTAAATTTGCAATGTTGTTTAAAAATAACTTATTATTATTATTAAATAATATCGTCAGCCATCACACTAGTGTACACGCATCCTAACACAGTTCAGACCCTCGCCAGTAATTTTCTTGACCCACATCGAATTGATATTGGATATGTACTGTGAGGTCTGAGGTCTGAGGCAGAGAATCGAGGCGTGACTTGTAACACTTGACTGTACTTAAGTTCAACTTAGGCTGTACGCAAAGTATTGGAGTACATTCAACAGAGTGGTGGATTTATGGTCAAATTCGTTTATTAACTATTCGCCCCGGCTTCGCCCGGGTACCACTAAAAGAAATAGAAAAAAAAACTATCTTTTTAGTTGAACGAACACATAATAAACAAAGTAAAGAATATTTTAGGTAATTTTTTTACACTTTGGGTTACATTATTGGAGTTTTAGTAAGGATCCCTAATTTTTTTGAAAATACAATATAGCCTATGTCACCCGGGAATAGTGTAGCTTCCCAACAGTGAAAGAATTTTTCAAATCGGTTCAGTAGTTTCGGAGCTTATTGCAAACAAACAAACAATCAAATCTTTCTTCTTTATAATATTAGATGTCGCTTATTCTTTTTATTATGTGTTTGTTATAATCAGGAGAAGGTTATGAAAGAAAATTAGTAAGTTGCATGGAAAATTAGAGTATTTTGACAGCACCCAAAGACTATCTTAACTTGACGCGTCTGACAGTTCGAGCGTTCGCGAAGCGAATGGATGTGAATCTAGCAGACAGCTGTTTGGTTATTTTTGTATAAATTAACATTTAAAAGTAATAAACGTTTAAATTAAAATGCACGCCGGGTGATGCCGCAGGGCACAGATAGTTAATAATAAAATGTATGTACTTGTGTACGCACGTAAGAAGTTAGACTTCTTTAGTGTAACAAAACTAAATTATCAACAAATGCAATTGGTAATTGGTTGCTATGGTAACACCGTGAGCCGGTGTCGCTTTTAAGTGTCGCACTCGTCACGCACCAGAAGAAGTATAACTTCGAACTAGAAGAAGTGTAACTTCGAAAATTGCGGAACAATGGTGACTTTTCTGGTGAAACTTTGAGTTCCCCGGAATTCGCTTCAGGAATCGCTCTTGGAACTTCTTACACCTTCCAGTTATAATAAATAAATAATAATAAATAATGCTGATATTAAGCCAATTTAGTATGTAAAACCATTTTATAATGTAGCCTTTCTATGAAGTACCAACTGTTATTAAAATCTTCTTGATTAAATACGTCCAATAACCTATTTAACACATATAAATTTTCCTAAAGAAATACCCGTACAGTAATACAGAAAAATAAAAGAAGGGTCGGTCTTTAACACGTCAAGTACTGTAATGAATTACAGTACCTATAATACCCCTCCGAACCAATTCAATCCGACACATCCACCCCCTTGTGAAACAGATTGAAGATGTGAAAGGTCAGCGGCAATCCGAGCGTCTTGTCGCGGCCGAGATCTACGACGTCTGCGGTGCACAGGTCAGCTGACAATGGATTAATTAAGGTGCTTTGGAGTTAGGATCAAATAACTGTTGTAGTACCTATACATATATAGATATAAAAGGATGGTATAGTCATACAATAATGGGCGCACAGAGTCATACAAACAAGGTTGCAAAATTGTGTGGCAGAAACACAATAAAGAAAGGCGATATAAGGAGTGTTGTATGGATGTAGAAGGGAGAGTGGTGTGCTAGGATCGCACCGAATACAAAATTCGTAGTTCCAGTCTACCCTTCTGGGTTATGGGCGTTAGTGCATATTTACAGAAGTATGTTATATAGTATAACAAAGGTGTATAGGAAGAAAATGGTGAGTTTATCCTCATATCAGATATGTTGCACTCAAACAAAATCACCTGTATTCCAAAGACAGTGACAGCAACATGTCAAATGGTGTGAAAAGGATAGCGTGATTAAATTAATAAGAAAAAAGAGGACAGCTAGTGTTTGTCACTTAAGCGTGAATAACACGTGACATAAGTTATAGAAAGAACATCGCAATTAGGACACTTTTGGAGCTTCACTTTTCGTCCGCCGTACTGACATATTTCATGTAGCGTATATTTTTGTATAATATATAATTGGGCTACCGGAAATAATTATGGAGACGAAGTCGTGAACAACAACTAGTGTATTTTGATAAACATATTCTTCAGCTGGTTTTAATTAATTAGATATAGTATGAGATGGCAGGCGACATGTCAGTCGTTACATTAACAGTGTGCCTGTCTGTCTGTTTAATGAGGCTGTCTCACTTTGATGTTATAATAAAATTAATTATAAATATTATATGTAACGATCTTGTAAGATGTATATAATCAATAGCAAATATAATTAAACAAGCTGCCTTCAATTTTACGCGGCGTACAATTTTATTTGTAGTCCAGTCTAAGTTGAACCCTATTTAATATAATTCAACATATAAATTTGAGGTCAACTTACATTGGAATCATTATTTCTTCATACAAACTTAAATCCCCTACTGTACAGCTATAGGGGATGATAAATCTGTCAGTTCTTTCTCTTATTGAGACACTGTCTGCATATAACCACATCGCTGACTTTATTTTAAAGCTGTCTAGATTATTCTCGAAATGTCTAGACTAATCGAGAACGTTCTAGATTCTTTCAGCATAATGAAGACGAATGAGTGTGTTATTAGAAAAATAAATTTTCAACCCCCATATCTTTTGCACCCCTCAACGCGCAACAGTTTGTTCCATAACGAGATGGAATTTTTGTAAACAAACAAACTTCACTTACCATACATGGCGGCCATTACACTTTTTATATTTTCATCGGATCTTTTGTGAAAATCGTGAGATAAAGTGAAGTGAAATTGTATAATATGGATAGCTAATGGTAATGTGAGAAAAAGTCGTTTTTCGAAAATATTTTTGAATTTACGAATTTTAGCTTAAAAGGTTCGTTTACAAAGTTTCCATCTTGATTTGAAACAAACTATACATTGAATATTAAAGTGCCATCTGTTGGTGAAAATGTTTATTACACGAAATGTTGAGTTACTGTCACCTAGGCATAAGGATTTTATTAGTAAAACTATTCAAGAACATAATTTAAGGCATCCAGCGGTAGTACATGTAATGTAGACATTAAAATTAAATCTTTAGTGTAATTTATTTACAATACGTACGTTTTTTACTAATTTTTTTTGTAATAATCTAGATTTGTGCAAAAAAACGTAGACTCAGTACTGGTTCGCACAAAGCATTGGGCCGCACAGAGTAATGCAGCGAAAGAGGGAGCTATTGAAATTAATGTTTTAATTTTTAAATATTGTTTCAGTATACTCCGTAGTAATTAAAGGTTAAGATTTGTTAATGGATAAATTTTTAAAATACCAAACCAATTTTTATTAACCATTTATCTAACAAATGTCAGGCGTGGCTTAAAAGTAGAATTGAGAAAGGTATGCTTTGGTGGTTCGGGCATGTTGAAAGGATGAATGAAGAGAGAATAACGAAACAAATTTAAGTAACAAAAGTGAGTGGCAGTGTTAGTAGGTGACGTCCAAGGAGAATTTATATCAAAAGAAAGATAAAAGAAAAGAAATTTTGCACATAGATTCGTCCTCTAAAGGTCTAAAGTATGAAATGAAACTTTCCATGGAGTAAGAATATTAATCC
>JWHW01018698.1:18510-31723 GCA_000931545.1 Papilio glaucus | reverse complement strand
TCAAGAATTTTTTATTTTTGTATTATTTGGAAGAGCAATTAAATGATTGTGTATGAACTTGGAACTTCACTACATTATATATAATTTGTAGAGAGGGACATCCATTTTGTTACCTATTATTATTAACTTAAAAGTCGCAGTGTCGGCAATAATGTACCAGTGTGGTAATACTTTTATAACTCTTGTCAATCAACGTTACTCATGTAGATCAATATGTTTTATAAAATACAAAGTGTTGCCATATCTTTGTCTTTGCGAAAGTTCATTGAATCAAAGAAACGAAGTTGAAAGTTATTGCCAAGGACATTCTAATAATAGGTACGCGTTATATAACGCAATGAATATTATATTAATACTTAATGTATATAATGTGATATTAATTTCATTTTATGTTATATGTCTATGATAATATAGCATACAGTAATTAATTAATGATATAATAAAAAATAATAATTTAATAAATTAATGTTTCCGTTATTGAAATATTACGTTAGTAATTAACTAACCACAGTACTTTAGAATCCAATTAAAATAACTCGATGTATAAATTATTTAAATATTGACTTTAACCCAAATTCATAAAACATGTTAAACTCGCTTAATATTCAGTCCATGTAGAGAAAAATAATAAACATTACCAGCATATTAATTCAAAAATTTGACAAAATACAACAGCTTACTTAACAGTTCCTTAATTAACTTAGAGGATGTATTGGCGTATCCCGATTGTTCCAGGTAAATAGCATCCAAAGTTGATGATAACTATACTTAAAAAATAAGTCTACTAACTTTTCTCTTTGGTTTCTGTTAGTCCTTAATGCTAAGGAGTCGTGGCGTTTTAAATGTTAAATAAATAAAATACATAAAGCCAATGTCATTCTTATCTAACGTATTTATTTTCATGTTATAGACAGTTAACAAACATAAGGACATTACATTTTTCATTATAGCCGCATATTTACCTACTAGAATGATTTCACTCAGTCCCAGTTTTTATACGTTTGTTATTTAACGCAATGACATTACAAAGCAAAACTATCTAACTGTATGCCTTAAAATACCTTAAAACATCAAATAGTAATGTAACACATACCGAAATCAGATGTTTTCCAATACAAACACTGATGACAGTGGATAAATAGCACAGTAGAAAGATAACTTCGAGCGAAACCAACAAAAACACGTATGTCCTTGTCAGGCAAACGCCGCGCGCTCACTGACTGACGCCATAAAGTATTGCTCGGTGCTCGGCTCCATTAGAACGGCGTGTTCGAGCGAGACAGTGCTCTACATGAGGTAACAAATCGAACTTTCTGTTACTCTGAGGAAGTGACATTGACCTTGCGAAAAAACATTTTTGAATTTTTTTTTTCTTTATGCAAACGGTATAAACTTATTTTCTTATTCATCGAAGGAATGTAGACGATATTTACAACAAAGGATGAATTTTAAATAAATAAAAACTCGTTTATTGTTATATTAAAAAAAATCGGCCAAGTGCGAGTCGGACTCGCGCACGAAGTGTACCCGTACCGTTATCTACTGGAATAAAAAATAATGTCTTTTCGGAATCCCCCTTTTATATCAATTTTATTTTAATTTCATTATTTATTTTTAAAGTGAATAATATACTCAATATTCTGTGAATATTTCAAGCGTCTACCTGTTGCCGTTATAAGTTTGTGGTATGTGGTAAGTGAGCCCCCTTAAATATTTATTTTATTCTATTTTTTAGTATGTGTTATAACGTCAACAAAAATACATCATCTGTGAAAATTTCAACTGTCTAACTATCACGGCTCATGAGATACAGCCTGGTGACAGACGGCAGACAGACAGACAAACGGACAGCGGAGGCTTAGTAATATTACGGAACTCTGAAAACGGTTATCTTTTTTAATGAAATCGTTTGCTTAATACTTTGATATATTTAATAAACAGAATGTGCAACTGTTTTACATAAGCCACGTGGTGCTGGCCAGCCTGCCCCGCCACCCTTGCAGCTGCTCAGAGCCTCTTAGTGTGCATTAATAAATAATACAAAACAGTGAATCAACTGCACTAACTAAAAACGAGAAAAATTAAACAGCAAAAAAAATAACCAATTCTTCTCTAACCGTTCGTAAATCGTTATAAAAATAATCGGACCGAGTACAGGCCCGCGAAAAGATTAAATAAGTTACTCTAACAACAAGAAGAAAATAAAATAAGATGCTAAAGTAAATACACTGTAAAATCCTAATAATATTATTAATGCCAAAGTTTGTAAGTATGGATGTTTGTTACTCTTTCACGCAAAAACGTCTGAATACATTTTGATGAAACTTTATAATAATATAGCTTATACACTAGAATAACATATAGTCTATAATTTATAAAGATATTGTGTGAATTTTCCAAAATATAACGTCAAGTAAGGAGGATTATTCGGCCATAAGCAAGCTATTCTGGTGTGCGCTGCAAAAACCGTTACAGTTACACGTATATATTGCATAATGGAAATGTTCGAACTTAAATAGTCCTACAAAAAAGCCAGCGGCAGCATATATCTATCTTTTATGTGTAAGTCATTATCGCCAAAATAGTGACTCATCTATTAATAATAGGGCTGAACGAAGTTTGGCGGGCCAGCTAGTTAGTTAAATATGTTTGAAATATATTAATCTGTCCGACAGCTCTGTTCGATTACTACTTGAATTTGGAAAGTAAGCAAAAGTATGTCAAGACTATGAATTGTGGTCAAGCGCTAGTTTATTCTTTATAAAAAAAAAAAAAATTATGTTCGCGACTTTATATTCAACAGTGGTAGAGCCCGCAACAACAACATCTGTTGCACGAATGGGCCGGCTCGACCGGTGGAATATCACGACCTCACAGAAAACAGGCGTGAAGTAGAAGTACTCTGCGTTTCGTCTGTTAAGTGCGGTGCCGGAGGCCTAATTTCAGTCCTCTTCCCCTTCCCACCCTTTCCTCATAAGGATAGGGTGGGAACGGGAAGAGGATTGGACGGGGAGGGGGTTAACCGGGAAAAAGAAATATCCTTATCCTCTCTATGCCCTCCTGTCTATGCCCTCCTCTGTCTATTAAAGGTAGGCAACGCATCTGCAACACATTTGCTTCTTGCGGATGTTTATGGGTAGCGCTCACTAAACATCTGGTGATCCGCTTGCTCGTTTTTCACCTGCCACCATTAAAAAAACAGCAACGCTGTGCGCTACAGAGCTCTTTGATTAATTTAATTTAGGAGTATAATTAATTATATTTTTTTATACTAGAAGGTGGCAAACAAGCAAGCGGTTCACCCGATAGCAAGTGCTCGTTACCCATAGGTTTCTGCAACAAGCTGATGAGTTGCATTTCGTTTTGTGACTGAGTTCACTGTTTGCCTGGAAGAGGCATTTACAGACTCACCGGGTTCGAGGCGGCTGGCCGCAGGAGGCGCCTAGCCTAAACCTCTTTAAGAGTAACTTACCTCGAGGGCTCCCTAGGAAGAGGGAGCCTCGGCTATGGCCGTTACTTTATTTATATTGCCGTATTGGGAGGCCGCTAAGCTCTTATAGGTCGCTTCGGCGGACGCTCCATGGAGTGACTCGGCTCAAGGGCCCCCGAGAGGGACCTTGGCTTGGGCTGTCAGTCATTACACGTTCGCGTTCGTATCGCATTCCGGTTCGAGGGTGCCCGAGATTACTGGACCTCGGTTCGATCTGTAGCCATTATCTGATTACAAGTATTACAGCCATGAGTTGCATCTGCGTTGCCTACCTTTAATAGGTAGAGGAGGTAAACGGAATCTTTAATATTCATCCCCTCCACCGTCAAGTCCTAAATATCATATATTTAAGTATTTACGAAACAAAAATATAATATTTTGTTCTGTTAACTCGCACCGTTGAACCGAATGCCACATCGGAGATAAACGTAGTTAAATATAACGAGTTTTATTATTGTTCTTAAACGAGCAAAATGAATACAATATTTTCATTGTATAATAAAGATAATTTTCAAACCGAACGAAACGTTCGCTTCACTGAAGTGAACACATCGATATTCGGTTATGTTTTAAAAATAGAATATTGATGTTGTTTTTATCCGCTTCGTCGTCGTAGTCGTGCTCTCAGCCAGCCTACACTTCGTCGACCTGTACATGGCAGGAACCTTAGGGCTGCACCGGCCGTCCGTTCTGCGAGCAATGCGTCCAACCCATTGTTTACATAATAGAAGGTGACAACCAAACAAGCGATCCACCCCAGATATGCATCTGCAACAAGCTTGCAGATTTACCTGCCTTTAATGGACAGAGAAGTGGACAAACAGAAAAAATTATGCTTCCTTTTCCTATTTATACCCGGTCAAATCCACCTCCCCTTCCCATCTTTTCCTTATGAAAAATTAATGGGAGAAGGGAAGGATGGAAGAACCTTTTTTACCCTATTTGCAGATTTTCAGCAGCTCATTGGAACTATTTATGCACAAGTTTTCGCCTTACGATTCCAATATTAATAAGCTTTGAAAAACATGTCAGCGCTTAGTGAATATTTTATTTATCTCCGTTGGAAGTTTAATGTGGCTCTGAGTGATTGAAGCGAATGTTTGCCGAATCCAATTGGACCGTCCGCCATTTGCCAAGAATCGATTTACAAAATGGCGGACGTGAATGGAATTGTCTAATCCCGGCGATGCAATCGTTCGTACATCGTTTCGGGAATTATTTTTATTTTCCCGATCGTTCTGTGATCGTTTCAGATAAACTGTTTTCTTCTGTTTAGATTTAACTTTAATTTCATACGTCACCTTTTTATTAGTTCACCCCTTGTGCTAGTGGTACGGGAGCCGAAGCGGGGATTTCTGTACATCCTAAATCACCTCATATTTTGATATCAGGGGCTACCTTGGACTCTGTTAAGTACCCTACACCATAAATTAATCATCCATGTAGAGCCGCGCGTTTAGGGTAGCCCATTAAGTTGTAAAAAGAATCGATCATCAGACATACTTGAGCACGTAAGATTAAGTTAGGGGTTTATATGTAAAGTGTGCATGTCAATAATCGGACAATTCGAGCGCGGTGCAAAGGAGTGCAGGGATCACAAACTTATACAAAACTGTCACCTGAACATCCTCGAGCGCGGTTAATGTTGTTTTATATTTTAAAGGTTAAGGTAAAAAGGTATATTCAAGGATAACGTTAAAAGAAAATCTAACGATTTGAATAAGCTTAAGTAACAAAAACCCTTTGCCCACCGCTAAAAATAAAAATGTTATATGACTTTTGTATCTTTTTACCATCTAATCTTCAAAGTCCAATAGGTCTCCATGACGCTCGAGGATTTACAAGTTCATCATCGTCGACTCCCGTGCTATAGACCACGGTCTAATATTTACATATCGTCATTTATTATGATGACGAAGTGAAGACTTATCATTTCTTTCATTATTTATAATCATAAAGTAAATAAGTGCGCTCACGTTACCCAGAGACGTAGGCAGAGATCATGGATTTCCATTTGGCGAGATCCTGGCACACCTCTCTCGTTTCTTTATATCCATACATCTACACATACAAGCTCGCCGGTTACGGGTACTCCTTATATCACCCTTCTTTAATATGTCACTAATCTGGTCGATACAGGTTTTTTATAATATATTTAACTGGTGACTCTCTGATTTAAGTTTAGGGAAAGTACAGTTAAATTATGAAATTGAATGCACTCGCTCTCCAAATTCCGTATTTCGTACATACACTAGGCACGTTTGTCTGCTCAACATTAACCATTGGATTAGTCCCTAAATATGCATTCCTGCACAAAGTTACTAAATAACAGCAGAGAGACAGCCCAAATGTAACTTAGCGTAATGGGCTCGAGACTTGGTAGTTGCATTCCAGACAAGGTCCATCATGATTCAACTAATTAGTACTGTAGTTTTACTTGTATAAAACTTAAAAATACTAGTTACAAAATAGAGGTATTTTATTATCTGTATGGTTTACTTTATAAATACGAGGGCTCGGTGGAGCGTCTGACCCAGTTTGCACTGACCGCTACTGAGTGACCGACGATCGGTCCTTGTGTTCGGGTGCATGTGTGTCATTAACTGTGGGTTTCCACTGACTTATAGACTTGTCGCGATACAAAGTTCCTCTCTATCTTTCCCTCTGAACAAACTGAGACGACAATATGTTTTGTGTGAATGTTTGTATCACTTTTTCGAGAGATCTTTAGATAGGAGATATTTAGTACTTATGGGTTATTTAGGCTGCATATTCTGTGTAGTACAATATTGTAGTGATTCTATTTGTCAAGATATTGTAATATTATCAGGTAATTTAAGTTTATGTAAATTTAAGGATGTATGGATATGCAGAAACAACGCAACGGATTATGATAAAACTTCAATTCGCTTTCAATATGTAAATACATTGAGTGTATTATTGTTTTAAAACATTACCCCCTGACACTTACTGCATCTGAGTTTAATGCTGTAATGGTTTAATTTAAAAAACCAGCTATGCCTGTCTTTGTAAGAGCTTAAAGCCACACTAGTTGAACAAGAGTATATTTAAATTGACGTATGTATTTCGCGGTATTTAATTATTCCTTATCAAAATAATTTCTTTTATAATATAGTTTGAATTTAACACTAAGTGACTTGGCCTTATAGTTTCAATGTAGCGACGCCGAGAATTTCTTAACGAGCACTCTGCAATAAACTTCTAAGCAATAAACAATAATTTAAGGCATTCGAAATTTACGCGTACAAAGACGCGGGATTCTACTAGTTGTGGATATTTTCGTGTCCATGAAGTAACTATATGTAAGATAACTATATCGATATACAAACGGGTACGCGTTAAAGTGTCAGTAAACATCTAAGCGAGAAAGGGTCCAAATAAGTTTTGACACGATGACATGACGGACTGAGAAGGGTCCGTGTACACTAATTGATTTAAATTTCGTATCGCGGGAGGGTTAGTAAAAATGTTTGACAAGCCTTCATCGCGAATATTTTGCATTTTTATTTCTTGTAAAAGATAATTATAACTAAAAAAAAAAAATAAAATTCTACTAAAAAAAAGATAAAAATTCTACTTGTAACGTATGAATTCGCCCCAGTCTCCAGGCATTTCACAATTAAAACGAAGAACGGACGTATGTATGTCCGTTCCTATCTGTTGTGCAAATATAAGCGATCACAATTGACCCTTGTTATTCAACGTTAAGATTAGCATTTTAAAATGCTTTATTTTATTAAAAACCTTTCAAAATAAGTTGTAAGAAAGATAATTATAGCTTTTCAAGGCGCCCGGTTACCCGTGGCGTCATAAATTCGAGAATTGCGAGGAAATTAGGTAACGGATTTAAGCTAATTCCAGACTCGTTACGGAATTAAAAAACGCCGATGCGTAATTGGCCTCGTGTGTATTGAAAATGTGGCTCTTTCGGTTGTAATAAAGTAGATATTTAATTAATCTTCAACATAATTACACTTTCTTTTGCTTTATTGCAATAAGCGATGACTTCAGAGTTTTTGAGAAGGTGGCGAACCAGCGTCCGGGTCACATGAAGGTAAGTGACCGCTACCCATAGATATCCGTAGCAAATGAGTCGCAGATACATTACCTATATTTAATGGACAGGGCCGGTGATCGGCTCTCCGGCACCACACTCATCAGACGAAACTCAGAGTACATCTACTTCACACATGTCTCCTGTGAAGTGGTATTTCACCGGTCGAGCCGGCCTATTCGTGCACCAGATGGTACTAGAATTATCTGCGACCATGGGGTACATAGTAGAGAAATTGAGAGATCGCGTGGCGTAGTTTAGAGTACGTATAATTTTTTAATTAACTTTTATTTTGAAAGAAAATATTAGTTTTTTTTTCAACATATGTGTCTGTAACGCAAAAGCTTGCTTCTGTTTAGAAATGATTAAAAAAGTAGTCTTTATTTCTAAAACAATGTTGGCTACCGCGTCCTCTGTAGACAAACGTAAGCCGCCCTCCACATGCAAATATAAACTGTGTAATCACTCAGTGCTGGATGAAGGAGGCCGCGCCGCTCGGACTTTGTGAAAATGTGACAAATGGAGATGGATGAGACGGCGTCGTTTTCATTAATCCCAATCATCTGATATTAGATCGTACGAGAAGAAAAAGTATTAACTCTACATGTACATGTATGTTACCGTTAGTTTGTAAATATCGTTAGTTTATAACCTAGATATATTAGGAACTTTCGAAACTAAATAAACCATTGCCTAGTGCGAGGATCCTTAATATTTCTGTGTAAACTAACCTGCTATGTCCATGGAAATGTTTTATATCATATTTATACCATAAAGTCTATTTTCTGCACTCATATAAATTATTTTCATTTTATTTACAATTTAACGTATTTTTCTCGATAATTTATATTTTCTCGACGTCAAATCGTCTAATTGTGTAATGAAGTAAATAGTGAATAATTAGAATGGAAGTTAATGTTATGTTTGTTAGATTGGATATGACAGGATATAAAAATATTGACTTAAAAATAATTTTAATTAACGATTTTTTTTTTATTACGTGATAATTTTCGGTAAGTTTTTTAACATCGCTAGTTAGATTATAAATTGACCATGTTTACAATTTTACTGTGACATGTAAACGTAATATACTTGTTAGGTATAGTGTAGGCATGCGAAGACAAGGCTGTAGCGAGGTCGTTCGGGTGTCGCAAGGCGCCGGCTGGGCGGTCTGTATCGATCACGTAGGAATGTCTCGTAACATGTTTTGACTACAATCTCTAATCCAATAAGTCACTAAGGGTACTGCGTAGACGTTTTAGCTACGTACGTGATATTATCAGGTATGATTTAATTATAATTTTAGCTAATGGATGACGTGACGTCACTCTGAATGATAGATTAAAAATAACGTAGTAAGGGAAAAGCGTGGCTTAAAAGAGTTGTGACTAAAATTGTGAAAGGTATTCTTCGGTTTTCCGGGCATGTTGAAAGGATGAATGAAGAGAGAGTGACAAGACGAATTTATGATGCAAAAATGTATACTTACCAATATTGCCGGTAGGGGTCGTCCCAGAAATACTGGCGTCTATCAGATGAGTGACATACTAAAGAAGGCCGATATAAAGCGGAACTTCGTAACACAAGCAAATGTTTGTTTAAAAGGTACCCCACTGGGATATGGGTGAGTGCTTATTGTATTTGTATAGTGCTTAGTGTTTATTTAACTTAGTTATCAATTATTATCCATATGTACATTCCTTTTTCTTTTCCCATATTTTCCTATTAAGACTAGGACAGACAAGGATGAGGATTTGACGGGGAGGGGATGAATAGAAAAATTTAATATTCTTTTCCATGTCTATCCAATGTCTGTCTATTAAAGTTAGCCAACACAACGGATACCTATGGATAGCGGCCACTTAACATGAGGCTTGCTCGTTTCCCTTATTCCATAAAAATAGATGGAGTTACTGAAACAAACAGCGCTCGGCATAGGATAATGTGCTGGACTCCTAACTCTTAAATGTCAGATACATATACTATCTCTGTTCACCTCAATTTGTTAAAGCACACGATTAGTTTTTACCTTCGCATAATATGAGCGTAACATTTGCATGTTCCTACATTAATTGCGTTAGGTGGGATCCGGTGCTCGGAGATTTTGCACATTTGGCCTAAAAAACTCACCCCCAGCGCCGAGCACACGCCGAGCACACGCTTACACAGATATTTGCATTTTTAAACATTTAAACCAACGTTTATACATTTTAAGCGGGCAGGGTAACGAGAAACGAAGGTAAGGGATATGATATTACGGATTACTGCCTCGTTAATATTACTTATGCAGGAATAATGTTTTCATGTAAACTTTCCTGCGAAATGTCAAGTTTCTAGGCCTGTTAGGCTGTGCGTTACTAAGAGTGACGTGCCGTATATCTCGCTTTATCGACATACAATTTCGATTTGTGTGTCTATTTGAATTTGGAGGGCGTTCAAAGGTAAACTTAATTCAACTTGAATGCATTGTCCAATAAATTTAACTGGCATGTAAATAGTTAGCGCAAGTGGAACGTTGTAGCGGCGTGCAACTCTTTAGTGTTACAGATACTTGTTTAGCGTCTATTGGAAGCTCGCCCGCCTCGGCTCAACTTTAATGAATGTGTTTCGCTACTGTGAGATAACTAAAATAACTAACTAGCCTCTTTGTTTTGTGTTCGGAGTATTGTTTAGTACTTATAAAGCGGGCGAAAATACATTACAATGCGGGATGAAAGATTGGTATACTGTTATTACATTTCTCAATTTTTAATTCTTCAAATATAGAAATCGAAGAATTACTTTATCAATTGGAAAACTAATGTATTAAAACGTAGAGAAAAACCACTTAACGAATCGAGGTTAGCCATTTCCAATCCACTCAGTCAAAGAAATTGCTATAAAAGTACTTTTCAGTAATAGCAGATTTGATTACGGTACAGGAATTAAGGCTGAGGACCCGATGACTCGAGATTCATTAATCTTACGTTTTATCTTTCTTTATGGAACTAGGTGACGAGCGAGCAAGCGCGTCATTTGATTGAAAGACCGCTACCCGTAGACATCCGCAGCAAGCAATGAGTCGCAGATGCGTTGCCTGCCTTTAAGAGCTGAGGGGATAGACGGGAAAAGGATATATCTTTGGGATCTATCCCGAGCCCGTTCATTGATCTTCTCCTTTCAATCCTGTCCTCAGTATAGGCTGGGAAAGGACTGATTTTAGGTCTCCGGCCCCTCACTCATCAGACGAAACGCAGAATACTTAACGCTTGCCTTCCGTGAGGTCGTGGTACTGCACGGGTCGAGCCGGCCCACTCGTGCAACAGATGTTGTTGTTTTGGGGCTCTTCCATTGTCAGATCTATTATTAGTTATTTATATATTTAAACAAATCAATTTTATCTTATTGTAGAGTTTCCTTTATAAATAAACATTCAGTGTCAAGAAGTGTAAAAAGTTACAAAAAATGGATGGTATGTGCATGGTATGAAACACCGGTCTTTGTTTAAAACTATAACAATGACAAAGTAAATGCATAACAGCATTCCTTGTATGGTCGTACGCAAGCCAAGTACGGTCGTAAAAGAAACACGCCACAACCAGCCGGCGCGGCGCACCGCTTATTGCCTATTATCCTGACGGTACCGCACGGCTCGCTCCTCAGACGGTACATTAAACAAGATGGTACATTTTGAAATCGTGTTAGATTGAGCTCCAAGAACTAAGGTACTTATGAAACTAAAAACCTTTTTGTCTTCTCTATTTCCCTTTAGTAATACAACTTCTAAGAAAGTCAGTCTGTTACACCAGAATTTTGTACATACATACGTAGAATTTTTTCATTAGTCCTTTATATATTAAACAAATCTATGTTGCAAAAGTGAGTGTCAGTGTTGGCAGTGACATACAAAAGAAGGGCGATGCAAGGAGTACCCGTAATCGACAGTGGATGTAGACAAAGTGAGACAGTTGTGCCAGGATAACGCTAAATGGATATCCATGATCTCTACCGATCCCTCTGGGTTACGGGCGTGAGCGAAAATATATTTATTTATTGAATTCACAAAGTATTAAGATTCTGTCCTATTTATGTCATTTTCACTTTGAAAATAAAGTAAAAAAGAAGGCTGAATATAAAATAGGGACAACTTTTTTATAATTGCTACAAGGTTTTATTTCTAGACACAATTTCGGATGTCTCGTTTTTTATGAAGCATGTCAGTTTATCCGCGGCCGCGTCATTTATTTGGCTTGTCTTGTTCCTTGTTACGTCGTTATAAAGGAGCTCGCGGTAAAATAACATCTGGCCACACGAAAACAACGTTCCTTTATTAGGAAATATGAGTAAAGTTTGAAAACATTTTTGTTTGATAACTTTTAATTTGAATATAGTTTTACGAATCATTATTCACCCTAAAACATGATATCAGGTTAACATTTATTAAGTAATCATATGCAATAACAAAAGAGCTGAAAGAAGGCGAGAGAATGAAGAGAAAGAAGTTAAGAACTTCAAAAGAGAGCCAGCATAAGAAGGGAATGGGGCCAAAGCCTCTCGCATAACAACCTAAGTATATAATTTAAAATTTTTGATACTCGACGATATTTATGTTTAATTATTTTCTTTTATTATGTATTTCTTCAACATTTGCAAATTTTGAAAATAATTTACTCATTCATATTAATTTCAAATACTCCAACTGAGACTAGATAGTTCACGATAACCTTATGTTTCGCGATTCTTCAAATCTAACAGTGGTAGAGCCCGCAACAACAACATCTGTTGCACGAATGTGCCGGCCGGACCGGTGAAATACCACGACCTCACAGAACACAAGATTGAATAAGCAGTATTTTACACTTCTATGTTACGTCTGATGAGTGTGGTGCCGGAGCCCCGGTGTCTTCCCTTCCCATTCGTTCCTACAATGGAAAAAAATAGGAAGGGAAAGAGGGGAAGCGAACGAACAGGATAAAGAAATATCCTTTTTCGTGTCCATTAGAGTCCTCTGTCCTTTAGAGGTAGGCAGTACATCTGCAACTCATTTGCTTGTTGCAGATGTCTATGGTTATCTTACTTTACTTTACTTTGCTGGTCAATAACTTGATCGCACGCCACCTTCTTCCATAAAAAAATATAAGCACCTCCACTTCCAGTGTGGGAGCGATCAGGAGCGGAGGTTTGAGATTACTTAGTAAAGAAAAAAAAATCTAATCAGGAAGACAAAATTTTGTGTGTTTCAGTTAAATTTCAGACGCCTTGTAGCTTTAGTCCCAGCTTTCGTAGCAAGTGCTACGGCTCCGTAGGTCGCATGCGAAAACAGATGAAATGCATTCGCATAATTATAGTGCCCTCCGGAAACCACCTGAGTTAACTTTGAAATTGTCAAGTGATTATAACTTGCCAGCATCACGAAAGTACTGAGTGAATCAAAGTTTTGATACAAATTACGTTGTTAATCTTTAATTTGATGTCTGACGAATTAAGAGCAAATTGAATTTTATTTGGAATTTTCAAGAGAAATTTGTAAAAATGGTAAATAAGAGATACTGGTAGATATACCTTCCTACGTCTCCCTTCTTAATATTTCGTAGTTTGTCATCAAACACTAGCTTACATGTACACGTTAAAATCAATTTTGGTACAGAAATTAGTTAGTAGTTGAAGGA
>JWHW01018687.1:0-13112 GCA_000931545.1 Papilio glaucus | reverse complement strand
TTCTATATTTATACCAATAACGCGCCGGGTAGTTTCTCCATGCAAACTTTCATCCCTCCCTTAGGGGATTAATTAAGACAAAATTCATTTTTAGTGTTTGCCTACGTAGTAACAGGAATCCCTGAGCAAAATTTCAAGTTTTACGTACAGTAGTTTGTGCTATGCGTTGATATATAAGTCGGTGTTGATGTAAATTAAAATTGGTGCTTAGCAGGACCACGTGATTTCGTAAATGATGATATATCGGGAAGTCTTATGGTAACCAAAATGAACCATGGCGTGAGATAGAAAAACAATATAAAAGCATAATTTGCGATATGGGTTGCCGTGGTATAATGGTATAATAAGTTATAAAGGTATACAATAACAACTTTGTGAGTCATGTGACCACGCTAAAAGTCATCGAAGCTACGAAGGCATAATTTTAAATTATATTAGTTGCGATCGATTTGATAGGCTTGTTAACAGGATAAACGTTAGTATGCGAGGCGCGAGGGGAACGAGGGTAAATTAGTTTATTCCGACCCTCCTCCCCTCGTCATCTAATTAAACTATCCCATGTTTAGTCCCCCATGCAGAGGCAGACCCTAAACAACATAACAATTGACTATTCGTCTCCATTCACAGGTTCGTGCATGTATAAATGTTGAAAGCGAATGCCGTTGTCAATTAATAGAAGGGTAGCCTTTGTATTGCTGCACCCCTAATGATCTATTTGTAATATAATTTATAAAAAAATAAGTACACACTAACAAATAAGCTAGATTTACATTGGTTACACGCAGCGCGAAACAAGAACTGAGAACGTATTACCTAACAGGTTGTCTGCGTAATCTGAAGTAAATATTTGTAGACTCCAATCACCTTCTACTTCTCTTCTTCTTCTTCTATTTTCATTCATAAGCACCCTTCTCTGTTCTAAACACTGCCGCAGTTTTCACATAACAACTGATGACTCTTTACAGTTTAACTCAAGCTAAAACAAAAAAATTAAAACAGATGTACAAGCTATGTATGTACAAAAGTAATATAAAATAATAAAATACAACAATAAATAACCCAGTCATATATTTTTCACACTTCTGCATCCGTCGGTCGCGGTTCATGATTCGATAATGCATTGTTTTATAATAAGAAGTACACGATTGTAACCACAAAAAAAACTAATGTCTTCACATAAATCTTATGTAACTCTTGTAACTGGTGTTGCTAGTTTATTTTGGAACATAAAAGTAACAAGTATAATGGCACAAACTAGACGCGTCTTGCGTTAATATTTCGCGGTCAATTTAACATAATAGTTATTACGATATTCGTATTAATTCGCCTAATGATGACAACAACTGCTTGAGTTAAGTGAATTCCCATGATTGCATCATAAAAAGCGCGTTGGTTATAAAAAGAACATTATTTGTTCAAATTGCCGTTGGTGACTCTTAATTATTCTGAATTCTGAATTATTCTGGCTCCTCTGGTTGCTTAGAGGTTCGATCTGTCTTTATAGGTTCTACTGCCATAAATATACGTCTCTAAAATGGAGCTTGTGTCGATACAAAGTGACGCGTAACGTAGTGTTAAGGTTTGATTACAAGTACCGAGTAAACGGGTGAGACAGTGTTCTCGGCCGAGTGCTCGGTGCGTATAAACATTGCGTCGCGTACTCGGCCGAGCGCTTGACATATACAAAAGCAGTCAGAAAGTAGCTCGGTCCCCGTTCCACCTACGAGGCCGAGAACTGTCTCGCCGCTTTGCCCGGTACGTATAATCAAGCCTCTAGTGCCGGTGGGTCACCGATTTAGGTTTACAATGCGGTGTGGGTTAATATTTCGTAGAACGTTACAAAAATATTTTTTTTTAATCAGCAGAAGTTGTCTTGCATTAGTCAATTCATCTAAGGTTTTCGTCAATAAACTGTTTTGGAACCCGATGGAAGAGCCGCCTACAGGGTCCAATTGCGAATCCGAACTATCCTGGAACCCACTCAAAAACACACAAATAATTAACACAAAAAACTTCCTAAGGATTAAAATATTTTTAAAACCTGCTTGTATTTTTAAGTTATCTATTACAGACAAGCAAATCTTTGATAACAGTAGTATTGATAAAATATCAATGGCTTAAAACAATAGTTGAAAGTGAATTGTAAATTGTTCTTAATTCATCTCTCATCATTATAAATAACGTACGTACGTCTAGTTTTATAACGGTGTTGTAGACAAATTTTATTACTCATATATCTGATGGAATATTTTATTGCACATTGGTAGTGCAACGAAGAGTACCCCGCTCCATTACACTGCACTGTAGAGCCAAGATTTCGTAGAGCACTACATCCTCCATCCATAGTCGGCGTCTGCTCACAAAAAGCGAAGGAGCGCCCTTTCAAAGAATATCCGTGCGACCATCGTTTCCTCCGCGTCTAGACGACACGCTTCGCCGCCTGAGAAATATGCGCCTACACTAGAATACTATCAATTGATTTTATCGTTTAACGCCAGCCTTGTTTTGAAAGCCTTGTTTGTAAAGTTACTGATACCGTTTTCTGTAGCAATCATAGGACTGAATGTGATCAAGGAACTTACGGTTGTCTTTTGCATTAAAACATCTGGCATTAACGCTCGAAATAATTTACCTGTACTTAATATTATAAAGAGAAAATATTTGATTGTTTGTTCCTGATTTAATCAAAAGCCACGAAACCAATATTAAAAATTCTTTCACCAGTAGAAAGCTGTTGCTATATCAGCGAGTAAGCTAAGTTATATTTTATTTTCTTATTTGTCTGTCTCCCCGAGCGAAGCTGGATCGGGTTGTTAGTTTCATATAAGCACTAGCACTATTCCCACGACTTCGTCCGCGTTGAATCCAATGAAAATGTGTTTCCAAAATTAATAAAAACTTTATTTTTATTTAGTTGCTACAATCGTGTGCAATATCATCTACGGCGATGCATGATTTTATTCACAATTCCGTGGATTATTTACTTGATTCTGTTGAACCTTGGTTCTTTTGTGCAAATTAAATTAGTCTTCGTTTTTTCTTATAACATTTGCCACTAAAAGTTCTACCAGAGAGATATTAGCCCGACCAAAAAATTTTAAAAAACTATTTTTTTCCTTATACCTGCCCTGTTCCCATTTTATATGCGTCAAGTCGATCTATCATCCGTTATTTCAATGGTCACTTCCTTCTTAATAATGTTACTTTTCACACAATCCGTCCATTTCTTCTTAGGCCTGCGCCTACCGACACCCCTCCACACTCAGGACTAAAACTCTACTTGTTGTCCCATTGTCTCCTCCTCTAATAATCCTCCTCCTGTAATGCTAACCTTTCGCTTCTTAATGGTCTACTTCAAGTCGGGGATTTTTAAAATTATTATTCATGTTTTGTTGTATGTAAATCAACATCATGAGTTGCTCGAATTTTTTTATATTGTTTTTATCTTAAATTAAATGTCATTACGTAAGGTATCGATCTATCGATATTTATTGATATATACATCTGTGAAAAACAAAATCAAATATATCCCACGGGAACCGTACATTTTTTCGGAATAGAAAGTATTATTCCAGATTATAATCTATCTCTGTGCCAAATTTCATCGAGATCCGTTCTGTCGTTTGGGCGTGAAAGAGTAACAAACATCCACCCAAACTTTCGCATTTATAATATTAGCAAGATATACCAAAAGGCTTGTATATAGCACAGAGAATACTTTGTATCAATTAGGCTATGAACTATTATGGACATTATAAGTTAAAACGTTAAGAATTAACTGGATGAGGGCGGCAGGGGACCGATCTTTGTAGCAATCATTAGGGGAGACCTTCGTCCAGCAATGGATGACTTTAGGCGGACAAGAAGAAGACGTTATAAAATACAATACAAATAGAGCCAGCGTATTTTTTCGTTCACATGATATTGTAAAGTGAAAGCTCTTTCTGTACCCCAATTGTTTTAGAAAGTATAGACTAGATAATTGGCCTGACGTGTGATCCTGTGAAGTTTGGTAGCGATCGGAACGACATAGTTAGTGGTACCCTGGTGAAACTAGGGCGGATCACTAGTTTGATATACCTGTGTATGTAGACATCTATCTCATATGGGACGTTAGATATAATATCTGATGTCGACAATGGATCACCATAGCTCAAAAATCGTCTCGTGTTGTTTGTGAATGTCACTTGAACATTGACCCTATTCCTTTTTTGTAATATACGAGTACACATATATTTAATTTGATGCTCAAAAAAGTACCAGATTTTGCATATAAAGGAGGTACACGTTCACTTACAAAAATTATATATAATTTTGTATTAAACAATCTGTTTACCATACAAATAATAAAATACAGCAATTTATCAACAGGAAATTCTGCATACAAAAATAAATGTCACTTAAATGCATACTATACGAAATATATAAGTTAATTTCTTAACACAGTTCAGCAATATTTATTAATAATTTTAATCGCTATAAAATTCATAAAATACGATTAAATCGAACTCGTCGCGGGAAATTAATAGCACGTAATGTGACATTATGGTAGGCGCCAGACGTCTAGACGGCTGTCGCGTCACCTGAAGGCTCTTCAGGAAGGCCGCCGAAATACACCCGCCCCGTCGCGACCCGCCGCGACACGCCGCGCCTGAGCCGTGCCAATTGACTGATAGTTGACGCACCTTGTACGTATGGTGGCCAGGACTTTGTGAAATAATCGTGGGTTTCCACTGCGTGTTATGCAACATCTAATGTCGCGCGACATGTGACACATAAAACAAATGTCAAACAGGTCGCATCGTAGCTAGTGTTTCCACTGCCGTCAAATGTCAAAATGTTCATACAAATCTGGACACTTCTTGTATCTCCGTATCCACTGACAACGAACATTGACGAGCGACATGTTTGACAGGAGTTTCGACATGGTTCGCGTATCCATTGTTCTATGCCATGTTACGAGACTTGTTAAAATATGGTTAAAATACGGATTTTTTGTTAACCGAGCTTCGAAGATAGCACGGACTTGTTTGACGTTTAAAATGTCAAATTATCTCCGTTCGCATTGACATCGAACATTTATATCAATACCAGTCAACATTTTTTTTTTCATTCGATTTGTATAAATCTAATAAATAGTATTTTTATTATTGCATTTCTTTTCTAAAACTAAACAATTTTTTGATATTATAATAAAAACTTTCTACTTCCGATTTACGATTTTTTCATATCAAAATTTCCTTGGAATGATATTTTTTTGTAGTTTGCGTACGATCACACGTTTTTTTATCTGGCAGCTTTGATAATATCTCTAGTGAATTTGCACTTTATTTTTTAAATTTATCTATGTAGGTTAGGTGTCTTTTTTTATGGTAGCAGGTGGCAAACGAGCAAGCGGATCACCAGATGTTTAGTGAGCGCTACCCATAGACGGATGTCTACGACATATTTGACGTATCTACAACATATTTGCAACAAGCAAATATGTTGTAGATGCGTTGCCTACCTTTAATGGACAGAGCAGGACATAGACGGGAATAAGGATATTTCCTTATCCCCGTTAACTCCTTCCCAGTCCAATCCTCTTCCCGTTCCCATCCTATCCTATCCTTATGAGGACAGGTTGGGAAGGGGAAGAGGACTGAAATTAGGCCTCCGGCACATCACTCATCAGACGAAACACAGAGTACTTCTACTTCACGCCTGTTTTCTGTGAGGTCGTGGTATTTCACCGGTCGAGCCGGCCCATTCGTGCAACAGAAGTTGTTGTTGCGGGCTCTACTACTGTTAAACCACCACTGTTCTTTCCCGTATAATGCGAATTTTCACAAAAAAAACTATAATAAATATCTGTAAGATAATTATTTATATTTGGAATCTAGGTGTAAAGCTATATGTCAAGATTCTAAATATAAATCTAAATAATATTTTCCAAAAAACCACAATCTTACAATGACGCAGAGTGAAGTAATCATTTTAATCCTAATTGTCCGTGATAATATTGCAAGCCTTGCGTCTCTACTACTTCGCGATATCACGTGAGGGTAGGCTTTTTACGTTGGTCGGAAAGTGAAAATGGTACGGCGGGACAGCCATTCATTACAAATATTTGTATTCATTAACAAAATATTTATTAATTAGCGAATAGGATTAATATAGACAAACAAGGCTTTTACTTAAGTCGTGGTTTTAAAGACACGTTCATATTTGTAATATTATATTATAATTTGGTAGATAGCATTGCTGCATTTGTCTACTGTAGTTGGTTCTTTAAAGAATAAAGAAGTTCCTGTAACTAAGTGTTCCGATCGTCTGAATTAGGGTCCGTTCACACAGACCGGCTCGGAGAGCACCGGAAGGCGCTCTTCTTTTCACAAAGATCGGCCCGGATTATTCGTCTGGAATTGACCGGAGCCGACTAAGCCGTTTCACACAGACCGGCTGGAAGAGCACTGGTAATGCGGACGCACGCAATCGGAGCCGGTCGGCTTGTATTGTTTCACACTAAGCGCATTAGGCTGGCTTTCGAGCATTATCAATAACAAAAGAAGTGAAATGTAAAAATAAACCTTGTGTCTCAAAAAAACTCTATTTTAATTGAGATCAAAATCTGCTCTTCTCTCCGAGCCGGTCTATGTGATCGGACCCTTAGACGTTAGCGGGTCGTGACGGCACGTTATAATCGTTCAGAATGTTTTGATTTCGGAGGCAGTACTGGCGACTGTCTACGACCAAATATCGTTATCTTGTCATCAAAAAATAGTTGTGGATGGCATTCTTGTTTTCAAGATATTTCCTTATCCTATTGGTAAAAAAACGCAATAACGTTGTCTCTTATGTACTTTTACAATTATTTATTTTAAGCGTGTAAAACTTGAATATATTGTTTTAAGTATGGAATTGTAATCTTATTAGATATAAAACTGATTATATATGATGGTATTGTCAAGTCGAACATCAATATCGATAGTAAATATACGTTTGGAATGAGTGTTACTAATAGTTATATTTCATCGCATTTAACGGGTTTAAGAAAATCAGACACGGTAAAACGTGCAGAGCTATTATATTTTTTAGTTTGGCACAGTTTATTGTCTGTTTCCGCTATTATAATCTTAACTAATAACCTTTACCTATAAATACGAATGTGAGTTTGTTTGTTACGCTTCACTTCTTACTTACGAGTAAATTGCTCAACCCATCATTGTCAAATTTTAAGGTACCTTTTATGCCGAAAAAACCTTCCCGGGAGATGGAAAAATATAATCAACTATCGTCAACCTTAGTAAGTCAGTACGACATACAATGACAACTTCTAGACATTTTGTTATCATACATTACTGTGACGACCGATAACTTTTCGAAAACCTGGTTATTATAAGCGACATCAAGCTACAATTTCCAAATAAGAAACGAATGCGTACAAAGCCGCGTGCAACTGTTAACATTAATCCCAAATGTTTTTGTCTAATCCAGAATACAGTTATAAAATTGTTGCATTTAACTACATTTTTACAAATCCGTTAAATACTACACCTTTCGAACTGGTTTGCTAGAAGATATACATACATAAATACCGCAACAGATTATACATCTACATGCACGAGCTACAGATTAATAATAACAGTCAATTGTTTCAAGGTCTCGCGCCGCCGACTCGCTTTTTACCAGTTTTTTTCCTGTTATCGTCTACGTAAAAAGTGAAATATTTGCATCCTGAGACTGCAGCGTTAAGTTTCCGGATCAAATTTTAATTGATTCTGTCGCGGTATAATCAAATCTTTTATATTAAAAAAACAACACATGTAAGAATACCGTTCCGTGATTTATCTGAATAAAAATGTTTTGATGTTTGATGATTTTGATGACTAATAAACAGTATTTTATAAGGTAATGTACAAAGACAAAACCTATCGTTCTCCCTAGCTAACCAATTAAATAGCTCTGACTATTTTATAGTTTTTTTTTTAAATATTAGGAGGAAGCGCATGGGTAAAGTCGCAACTGTCACAACTGTCTCGCATGCATGCATTGTCTGACTTTAAGTAATATTGCAAGAGTTTTTAATAATACGAGATTGCATCAACGCTCACGCGGTTAAGGGTCGCTAGGCTTGGCCTTGTATTGCATTTTACTGACTCCTGAGACCTGGACTTGACTAGATGTATAGATTAGACCTGTGAAAGATGGAACGGACACCGAGCGGCCAGCTATCATTATATTTCTACATACAACGCAAGACGTTACTTATTGAACTTCTGCTGCGAGCAAATGATTCCTTGTTCTTCGGAATAGGGGCAGGATTTAAGAAAACAGGCTGGCGTAATGGTATTTAAAGTTAATAAACTTTAAATAAAAGTCGTTTTTCGATTGTATCGATTCTCCATCGTCAAGAAATGAAGCCGATTTAAAATGTTTTACATTCAAGTTATGAGATGCAGACGATGCAAATGTTTACGAGCGACGACTGAAGACCTCCTCCATATTATTTCGTATCGGTACTGATTGCAGGCGAGACGACTTTTTATTTTACTAAAACGTATTATTAATTTGGGGTCGAGCACCCCAAATCAAGTCGACTCATATTTGGTTCTGTGTAATAAATACAGCGATGCACTCACTAAAACCTGAAGGGGACGGGTTTCTAACCGTCGATACAATTTGTCAGAGGATAAAAATATCTTTTATAGCATTGTGTTGTTAATAATAACAGTCAATTTAACGATTTTTAACCCAACGGGGAGCATTTATTATAATTTGTATGATTTTCTGGTACAAGTTTATTCTTTTAATTACTTATTTTTGTTTTTAAAACATTAATATGATATATAACATTATGGAGATCTAAAATTAACTATAATATTTGACAAGGTATGTAATTGCAACGCAAAAGACTGTAGGAGGTAAGAGGGTCTGGGATTTTTCATGTTAAGCGTACTGCGTAGTGGATAAATGCGCCCTATGCGAATATATCCGACAGGTAGCTGACATACAAAGGTAATGTTTAAAGGGAAAAGGATTATGAAATGAAAATGAATTAAGAAGGGAGAAGAATGGCCAGAAAGTCCGTGACCAATTCCGCACAAAGGCAGCGCGAGATTCATTGCAATTATAAAATCAAGCATTGAACGTATGCGTGTTTTATATGCCAACAGATGGCGCTATTTATAAGTTATAAGACGATGTTAATATTCTGATTGTGTGCCCTAAGAGGTTTGTTTAAAAATTTAATTTAATAATAAAGTAACGGCCATAGCCGAGGCTCCAACTTCAGAGGGAGCTCTCGAGCTAAGTTACTCTTAAAAAGGCTTAGGCTATAGGCGCCTTCCGCGCTCTGCCGCTTCGAGCCCGGTGTAGTAGATTCTTCCTCTAGGCAAACAGTGACAATGACAAGTCAGTCACAAAAAAATTGTACAACGCAATAAACCAACATCAACGATTGTTTAAGTGGATTCATTAAAACGACGTTAAGGTTCCGCCAGCAAGAAATAGCGTAAATATTGTATTGAATTGCCTAATTACGCAACTAATAAAATGTATAAAATAAAACACTGAGGCTTTTAGCCATTTAATGTAGGCATTAAATTTAAAGAGAGCTCATCAAGTCTGTATCTAGTATATGTCTTGTTTCACAGCAAGATGTGATTTTTGTAAACAAAGGTCTTTACGTTAAAATTATAAATTCCAGAATATTTTCGAAAAAACAACTTTTTCTTATATTATCTTATATATTAGCTATCGATATTACACAAATTAACTTCACTTTTTCTCACGATCTACACAAGATTACATTTCCAGTGAAAGTATAAAAAGTGCAATGTCCGCCGTGTATTGTACATGACGTTTGTTTGTTTACAACAATCATTATCTTGCTATGAAACAAGGTATAGTTAAGTATGTTTCACATATTTTCATAAGTACCAATTTGTAACAAATCAATTTTTTTGTGTATGTGACAAACGCGCTATAATTTAATGCGATTTGAGACATATAGGATGAGGAGGAGTAAATAAATAAATATACGCTCACGCCCGTGACCCTGAGGGGTAGGCAGAGATCATAGATTTCCAAATGGCGCGATGCTGGCACCCCTCTATCGCTTCTTATGCATAAATACATCTACGTATAACGTCGGTTACGGGTACTCCTTATAGCGCCTTTTTTTAGTAAGCCACTAAACTGATCGATATAAGTTCTCCTAGGTCCTCTCCTACCAACACTGCCACTCACTTTTGCAACATAAATTTGTTTCGTTATTCTGTCTTCATACATCCTTTTAACATGCCCGAAATGTGTTGAGGAAAAACCAAAATTCTATCGTATTTATGTGCTACCATAAAAAGAGCAACTAAGTTCGGTCTTATAAACCTGTTACAATATTTTTATTTCAATAGGGGGAGCTTACGTCTATGTTCACTGTTTTAAAAATGTTTACTTTTATCCCAATTAAGGTTTTATTTTTCATTTTGACCCTCCTGGGGCCTGTAAATCCTGTTTTTTTTTCGCAGGTGTATGTTTGTCTATGTATGTATGCATATACATATATTTATGGCCGTAGCATCATATTCTCCTGCCTAAACGGCTTGACTAATTTATGAGTGTGAGATGTCATTCGATTCGCATTCTTCCCCGAAATGTCATAGCGGTACAATTAATTGGATTTAATGTTTTTTTTTTTAAATAAACAATGGCTTGTTTACAAATTTGGCAACGCGTTCGTACTCATAATGTTTCAGATGATGATGGGTAATCACATATCATTGAGTTCCGTATTTGTCTTCTTTTACCATAAAAATTATAGCATTATTACATATAATAAAAGTTGAACTACTAACAGATGTAATGATCAGTAAAAAGTATTACGTCTGGCAACACTAACTGTAATATTCGATACTCCAACCAACCAATTATTAGATATGGTCGGCTATCAGCGATTATCTCGCACGAGGACTGTGTTATCGGGTCGAGATAGCGGCGATACGGTCGGTTTGCGGACAACTTCAGCCCGTCTGGGCAAATGTTTGCTCAACCAAGTCTGAGTGGTAACGGCCCGACCTGGTCCAATTCGTGTGCGCCGAATAAATGGGACACGTCTAGATCGGCCGGTTGCGCTCGTATCAATTGGGACATGTCTATGCACCTCATATCTGATTCTTATTCGCTTATAAATAAATCCTACGTAGTCATTCATTTAAAATAAATAAAAGTATAAAACTTTCTATAGAATTATGTATTTATTTCAACTTTACTATATCATCTTGAAATAAATGTTTTCCTTTTTAGGTATTCTATATCACAACATCAGAAAAGGTTTTGGTTAAGCCATTAAGCTTAAGCTGTTGTAAAGTAATAATTGCAAATCTCATTCTCGTTTGCCACTCTCATAAAAACACAGTAGTATTTAGTGACATTCATCGCCTAGAACTAAGTTTTGATACATACGGTAAGATTAGGGTTGCCAGATGTTTGTGACCCTGTAAGGGACAATTGCTCATTTTGGCATAAAAAACGGGATTTTAAATTTTTCCCCGGGAAAATTGAAAAACATGTATTTTATGTTATTTTTATTGCTGTTGCTAATCAATATTTATATTTTAAAGAAGATCGTGTAAGTCTTAACATTTATCTTTGTTTTGGTTTAAGATATTTGTAAAATACAATGCAGCTATAATCATACTTGAAAACGATCATTATTTTTTCATTCAGATCATTCTCCGAGAGAGGGAAGGTGTCGTAATCTACAACGCCCAGCGCGGGTTGGTGGATGTCACATGTGTTGACTTTGGAACTAGTTTGTTTAATTTGAATCATGGACAGACAGACAGACAATAAGGGACAGAGTTTGTCCCGGACGTTTAAAATTATACTTAAAGTAAGGGACGTCCCGGGAAATACGGAACGTCTGAAACGGACACCCATGAATCATATAAATATGTATGAATTCTGATTTTAAAACGAACCAAGACACCAGCTTCTTACCGTCAGGTACAAATCACTAAGACATGTAATCTGTCGTAAGCCCGTTAAGACCTGCTGCAAAAAACCTAACAATCGCTCCAATTACAAGGATTAATCTTAAAGTAAAAAATAACAACAAAAAAACAAGTTCTTGACTTATAACCTTAATTAAGATATCTACAGTCAAAGAAAATGAACCTTATTAAATTTTATTATCTTTGACAGTGGAAACCTATTGTCATCTTAAGAGATATCTCGGGCTGGTTTTTTAAATTAAGATAAACCCTACTATCGGTTGCCTTAATTAGCCAGAATAACATGATAATAACAGCTTCCTGACAAATTGTTATAGTCATGTCTTACTTTGCCAGGGCGAAAGGTATACGTTGTTTCACAGAAATATAGATTTTTTGTAAACAAACAAACGTCATAGATGGCGGTTTTCACACCCTTTATACCTTTATCGGAAATGTTGTGATAAAACGATATATGTGGAAATCGTGTGATAAAGCGAAGTGAAATTGTGTAATGTGGATAGCTAATGTTGTAAGATAATGTGCGAAAAAGTTTTTTTTTTTAAAACATTTTGGAATTAACAAATGTAAACGTAAAAACCTTTAGTTAAAAGTTAGGTTATAAATATGCTATCATGATATATATTCCTACATGCACGGAAGAATTGTGTATAAGAAATAATATTAGTAAATATTAAATAAATTAAAACATTTACTTTCTGACTTTGAAAATTCAATTTTCACTTAAAAAATATATTTGTTGATTCAATCATTTTATAAAATTTACAAAAGTTACTGTGGATTTTCACATGGCGTTTAGTACAAAACTGCAGATTTTAAATTCAATACTTTTTCCTTTTTATAATTCCAAAATTTTCAAATTTTCTATTAAAAAAAACACACAGATATTTGCCCTACTATTTGTAGTTCAGTTTTCGTGGAACTATCATAATATCTATTTTCTCGAAATGCCTCATATATTGGCTAAAATGATGTGTGTATATATTATATTATGAATTGCGTGGCTGCCTGCGACTGTGCGCCGTGTTTGCTGTGCTGTGTGCAGACAGGTAAACACGCTTAGCCGGCACTGAGTCACGCTCCGTCTGCAATTGTTAGCGGCGGCGGCCGGCGGCGGCC
>JWHW01018465.1:145182-156611 GCA_000931545.1 Papilio glaucus | reverse complement strand
ACTGATATATCAACGCACAGTCTAAACTTCTAGGCGCAGAGATTTCTGTTATGTTAAAAATCGATTTTTCAAAATGTACCCCAAAGATAAAGTATATATATAAAGACCTAAAGGGGATGAATGTCTGTACGGAGAAATATTTATTGTTCAATGTAAGTTAACCTCGGTTCTAAATAATCAATATATTGTGTATTGAGTAGGTTGGCTCAGCTTGGGCTGGACATTAGTCGGTCAAATTGAATTTCCCGGCGGGCGAAACCGCGGGGCACTGCTAGTATAACATAATTGTAGATTTTAAACTTACTATCCAGACTCTACCTACTGAATTAACTTATTTTTGTAGTTTTTTAGTACTGCACTAGGTGTATAAGAAAATCAAATATTCAAGGACGTCTTCTACAAATAGACATTCTATTTCCATCCTTGGCTTTACGCGAAACATAATTCATTTTTAATCATATCGCTCATGTTTCAGCTCACGTAATGCTGCCGACATAAAAGTTCACCACCTGCAAATTGGAAACTTTTCTTGAAGCTTAACATTTTTGTAGACTAATCTTATTACTTTTACTGGTTATTTTTTTTAAATCAATGAAGATATTTAACAACAGTATAATTAAAAAAGAATGTTAATAAATAAATCTAATATTCTTCCCGGGGCCTATTACTTCTGTTGTCTTGCGTAATTCTCTAGATAAATATTTTTCTTACAATTGTTTACGTAGATACGCTTGGGGTTAACGCCTACCGAAGTTTTTGTTTTCAAACATAGAAAAACATTCCAAAATTCTCATTATTGTTATTTGTTTTAACGTGGGAAATGTTTTTGTTTACAGGTAACTTTAGAACAACGAAATGGAAGGTTCAACTTCGCTCCGAGCGAAGTACTTCAATACGAGTTGCCAACTCGGAGAAACTTGGCATCGAGTTATAGATTTCCCAACTGCCTTCCATATACTTATTCGTTTTGTTCTGTTTGACCGTAAACAGAGATATCCTTTTTGACTTTATTTACGAATTTATAGTGGCGTACGTAATGTCAATGTATGCTGATGCTTGAACTTTTTGGTGGGTTATTGGCAAGAAATAGCAATTTATAACTGAAGACATGATAATATTATTGGGACATCTTATATCTCAAGGTAATCGAACAGATTCATATATTTATCTTATCCGTGGTGATCTTTTACCATTACATCCACCATGTTTTCAATTGTTACTCTCATTTTATAAAAATCTGTGTGTATTACGATAACCAGTATTTTAACTGCAACTTTTTCAGTGTAAATAACGATGATAATCTAATATCCCATGACCTTATCGCGTGGATCTCAATGATCCCAAAATAAAGAACAGATAAAATATCCGGCGCTACTGTAAAAGCATCCAATTACGAGTGTAATGTATTAGAAGATGAACTGCAATTAGAGTTAGTGCTTCCAAAACCAATTCGAAAAAACTTTATGAAAGCAAATTGCAACATTAACCTTAACTGAAACACTGAAATATGAATTACTTTCATATCTATGACATTATTTTGACAACATGAAACATTGTCATTTGTCTTTTATAAGCACAAGGTTATACGTGTTAAGTGAAGTTAATGTTTAAGGTCCCTGTAAGACCGAAGCAATCAATTAAGGTCAATATATTCGACAGTCGCGTGTACACTTCCGTAATGTTCGAAGTTGTTCGAAAGGGTCGATATCGTCCTGGTAATAAAAAGTCTCAGATCTGGGCCGCGGTCGACACTCGCCTACATGTCTCATCACCTTCCGTCCCATTTAATAGCCGTGTGTCCCCGAACCACAATTCATGACCTTTTTCGTGGCTACCCCGCCTTTTACATTAATTAATCCACTTTGTTTTTTATGTTAGTTGTTTTCTAATACATCACTTAGCAGATTGATTATTTTATCAAATCAAGTAAATGGCTACAATTAAATATTAGTTACTCAGATAATGGTATATTTGAAAAAAAATATCCCGATCTTATTATTTTAAGTGAAGGTCAAATCCCATTTATCGATTGACTTGAAAAAATTCTAGCACTACCGTAATCTTCAAACATGATAGTGCGTACAGAATACAGTAATTCGTAAAGTCCAAATTTTGCAATTTGATTGGATACACAAATTTTCTTTACAAACATTAAGTTGTCTGTCTGTTTATCTGTCCGGTTATTCTGGGTAATCTCGGAAACGACTGAACCGATTTGGATGGGACTTTTACTGGAAGATATATATAGATATATATGTAATATTGTATGGATTCAAATAGGCTAATTTGATCTAAGCAAAAGCATTAGAGTTCCGCGTAAAAAGTTAAATACCCTCGAAATTGTGTAAAAAATAACACGTCGCCATGTCAAAAGCGCCGCCCGCTACCCGCAAAGTGTCAAAGGTTGCCTTAACCAGTAAAATATCTATACAGATAAATAAGATAAAAACAATTAATGTAAAAATACAATTATAAACTTTTATTCTGCGAATTGAATAATATGTTTTATTTGATTCCACGCGGACGTCGTGGGCAACAGCTAGTTTAATAATAAATTATAATTTATACGCTGTAAGCACTGAAAAGGACTAGTGAAAATAGTCGTTGTAATTATATTTAGGTCATAGAGTCAAGTTTCTGTCGCCTTTGTAATATTTCAATTTATAGAAAACACCACTAACTTTCAGTACACGTAATCTCATAAACATAAAAGAACGCTTTGCTAGAATTGTCAGGTTCTAATCTCGGGCTATTATCACCGTACCCGACCGTAAATTTATACGCAAAGCACATACAAAACAACGACAGAATAAGTAAGACCGTCCAAAATCATTAGGGAACGATTTGCCACCGAACTTAAATAAAACCAATCCGAATAATTCGCACAGTGAATCGGCCTTTACTACTTAAAGAATATGGAGGAAAAACAAAATCAGTACTAACTATAAACACTAATTGTATATTTTTTTAGTACGAATTAATTTATTTTTTACTTCTGACTATTTTTGAAATAATATTTTTGAAATGTTTTTAAAATTTACTAAATTGTGTATTTAAGTACCCCAAACCATTAAACTATTCAAAACCCAATAATCGTTTTTTATTACAATTTTATGTAATTAATAAATTTACAAAAAAAAGCTTTAAGATCTTTAAATTATGACACTAACAAAATTCGTCATTTTCATATCATTTCATTTTACTTCGACGCCCTTAAATTTTATATCTAGAATTTAATATGGATGTTTATTTTAATTTTGTGGCTCGTGAGGAACTCCAGGTCAACTGGCACTGACAGCGGAGGATGCTACACGTAGCCTGCACGAAATTATATGCCCCGAGAGAGCCCGCCCCGAGCGGCTCGGGATAAACATAAAAAAGAAAATAACTTACGCTAAGCCAAGCGCAAGTGCTTTTATGCATCAACTTAGAATGACTGTTAATACAAAGTTTATTCTACAATGTTTACTTGCCTCTGGCATTTCAAAATAAGTAGCGTATAATCACACATAGCATGTGTCTTTAAAGTAATTACAGAGCTTCGCTTAGCGTTGTGTTTTGTAAGTTCGGTGTTATCGGAAAAGATATACATATAGCGCCAACTAATAGAAAACTAAGGTTCCAGTAGGGTTGAGTCTATTGAAAGTTTTGTGAAAATCGCGTTTTGATGTTTACATAAACTTAATCGTTAGAGCCCTTTACTAGATAGAAACGAAACGAATAAATACAGAAGAATTTCTCACTTCATATTATATGAATTTTCATTACTTAACAGCGTAAATTATTAGAATAACAAAAGGGCAGATCGAGGCGGAATCTGTTGCGCAAATGGCCGGATCGACCACCACAAAGTAGGTGTTCCGGCCTCACAGGCTAACAGTGTAAATAATAAATATTTCATATTTCTGCGTGTCATCTGGTCACTGAAGAAAAAAAACATTCAGTGTAGAATAGACCACGAACCATGACCCCACCCCCGCAATAATAAATTAAACTTCTTCATTCAACATGCCTTACATACCAAACCTTACATACCTTTCTCTATTTCAGTCACACCTGCTAGTTGAAGCCAATTTTTTTTATTACAACGCTGTTTCAAATCCACATCTCAACTGCATTTAGATATTTCCTACGGTGCGTGTCCTGCCACACTTCGCTTTCATTCCAATACAAATTAGACGTAATGAATTTAAATCTTATTTTATAAGTATAATGTGAAACAAGTGGTTACATCGTGTTTCAAGATGTAAATATATAACCTACAAAGACGAGCATTAGCGAAGACAGCGTGTTTCTGCTATAACTTCGGCGACCTCAAGCCACACGATATTAAAACTATAAAGTGTGGCTTGCGTCCGATTCAAACATCCTTTACGACTCACCTACGAACAACTTTATCTTTACCCTTTGCTAACATTTTTGTTACATACGTATGAGTGAGATTATATTCAAAAGTTACGAAAAACACATGAAATAAGGAAACTTAGCACGTCATAAAAGATAAGAGATCTCATCTACGCACCAGATAAAAACAACAACGTTTTTTTCGCCGGCTTTCGCGAAATTAATATTTTGACGACGTGTAGCGGCACCGTCAAAAGGCATATGAAACGAGATTCAGGTCGAATTTGCCCTTCTAATGGAGATGAGGCTTAAAAAAATGTATTCAAATGTAACGTGGAAAAGGATATGTGTGTTTATGACTCACCGCAGGGACTTGCGCGTTGAACTTACCGCAGTAAGTACATCTAAGCAAAAAAATGAACATAAAATGACTAAGTTATCGCTCTCGGAAGACATACGTAAACACTCGTAAAACGCTCGATGGAGCGTCTTATATAAAAATAATCAAGAAGGAAACGATGTTTGTTCAATTTCATTTCCGTATATTACTTGAGCGATAAAGTGAGAACAATAAAACAAATTGGATACTCAAACGTTTCAGTAATGTTCCGATAAGAAATAAATTATACGTATTCAATTATTGAACAATACATGTTTTTTATTTTACTGTTTTCACCAATTTTCACCAATGTTTACACCAATTTTCTATTTTACTGTTTTAATATAAGGATTAGGAGGATATTTAATATAAGGATGAGTGATGGTGAACCAGAAATGCATTTCATGTTATGCCGGCTGAACAAACAGACGTTATTCTGTCATTGTGTTATTTCATTAAATTTATGTGTGGATTTGTGAAAAACTCTTGTAAATTTAAATGAATAGAAACTTATTTAATGTGATTTTTGCGGTCGGTCTCAATTTTTACACTCTTTGTAATTGTAATTTTTTAAAATAATCCTAACTTGTTCATGAAAACTCTAAGCACCTATTAAAACGTGTGTTGTGTTGTTTTGATATCACATAAAACGTCTATCTTCTCTAAAATATTGGTAATCTATCGGTCGATCCGGCCCATGAGTGCAACAGTTACTGGTGCCACGGGCTCTGCCGCTGTCTTGATTACAGTTTGTTTAGTTATCCAGGATATGTGTGATTGAGAATTATGATTTTACAATTAAAGGATATATTGTGTTACTAGTTTAATATTTTGTCAAAACTTGTTATGAATTGCTTAGATGTAACACTACACTTACACTACACCAAGACGTGGCTGACCGCGAATGATAAAAACAGAAAAATGCTCTCGACTTAAAGTGCCGTTCCATATGATACTTTTTCATATCGCCCATACCTACTTACATAACTACATCGCGACACACGGTGCGCTACACCGACGACCGGCAAGTTCGCAATAAGCGAAGACTTCTGAATGCTAACGCGCTCCACACGCTCTGTTAAACTTTACTTCTTTCTGGATAATATGATAAAACTTTAAAAACTAACTTAAAACATTACATATACTTGAATTCGAATGTGAGTTTTCTTTAGATATAAATTTATTGGTATTTAGACAGTTACGAATTATTTTTTTTATTTCTTAATAGCTAATAGAAATGCATGCATAAAATTTAAAATTGTTGAGAGTTAATGGCTCAACAATTTTAAATTAAATTTAGAAAAACTAATTTTATGAAACTAAAGTAATGGATACTTTAGTTTCATAAAATTTGTTAATAAAACGTCGAAGCCGGTACATACATACAGTACTCAAACTCAACAAGATTTTAAATGTAGCACCTTCTAATGTAAAAAAAATCCAAACACTTAGCACTTAATCTCCTCAGCCCTAAGCTTTTATCCCGAGCTGTAAAGAATCATGAGACACTTATCTAAAACCACTATACTATCAGATATCTGAAGTAGTTTAAAATTTCGAAGCCTGAATTCACAGCATTAAAATTCAAGCAAACTTGCAACAAGAGAACTTCTCGTATCGTGCGAAGTTCCTCGCTGATAATGAATTAGTAAATTGTCGAACACCGAATGTCACCAACTGTCACGTAACCGCCTAAAATCCCTCCATTAGACGTTGTTTACTTAGAGAACGCGCAAATCTTGGAAGGTCGACTCACGAAAATGCCCAATGAATATGCGATGACACAAACCGTACACAGTTTTTCCATTTAGATAGTACTATAATGAAAACTCGCGCTCACGCCCCGTATTTGTTCTTTTACAGACAAAATAATTGCATGCTAAATGTATTTGCGTCCTTGATTAAAAACAAATCCAACATTTATAATTAATTTAACACCTTCTATTCCTTAAGTGATGAAGAATGAAGTAAAGTTGGTGATTGAATAAGCAACACGAAGAATTGTGAAGAAACATTGTTTTGGAATAATTTTACATCGGAAGGTGGCGACCGATAATCGAATCAAATATGAACATAGTGGTCATCTCATTACTAACAAGCATTCATAAAGTATAAGCATGATGTATAAGTGAAGATAATCAAGTTAAGCCATGTAAACATTAAAATATCATAATTTCTATTCGAAACACGAATCTTACATTAGGCAATATTTATCTATATTTCTTACAAAAAATAATATTTTAATCGCGTTAATTGTTGAGAGAAGTCTTAGAAAAATATCACAAAAGTAAATTAATGTAATATGTAAAGAAAATTATACCTAATATTGTAGATAAAAGAGCTCAACTAAACTGATTGAAACGACATTATATTATATTTTTTATTGTTTTCGTTAATATTAAGATTCACCCAGGAGACAGCGGCCACAAAAGCTAATGATAGAAAGAAAGAAAACAAATCAATATAAAATAAGAAAAATTCAAGGAAGACAATTGTTTGATAGTTAAGTCTGAATGATTGATGAAGTATGAATGAGTTCTCGCTTCCCTGCAATGGTATATGGTAATGGTATATGCAATGGTATGATTTCGTGAAAAGAGACGGAGATGTGTAACAGGAAGCCAGGGAAGCGCACGCCACTTGATTTGAACTATGCACACTGTGCTAGAGTTGGCCGTCAGATGGTACTAATCCATTTTCCAAGAGATTGGCATGTAATGTCACCGTGGGTTACCATCTGCAAATAAACTTGTCGCGATACAAGCTTTCTCTCTATATTTTTCTCTGAAAAAACTTAGATGACAATATGTTTTATATTAATGTTTTCGGCAGTGGAAACCCACGGTTAATGTTGCTTATTACCAAGGTGAGATCTCAGATGTTACACATTGTAAGGCTCACTCTGTTTTTTTTTTAAGTTTAAGTTTAAGAAGGCCTTTTTCCACTAGTGGATTTCCAAATTCTGCTCGATGATCTCAGGAATCGAGTGCAAATGGTCAATTGCTTATGATGACTCTTAAAGTCAATAGGCTAAATTGTTAATGGTCGTAGATGTTGAATTAGCAACGACAGACGGGGGAGGTAAGACAGAAGAATGTGGGGTACTCAACTATCAAGTGGACCGATGACCTAGTGAAAAGTTGAGGACCCCATATTGTAGGTCTTACAAAAAAAAGAAGGCATACATGGTGATGATAGCCAAGGTATGTAAACAGTGGTAGCGCCCGCAACAACAACATCTGTTGCACGAATGGGCCGGCTCGACCGTTGAAATACCACGACCTCACAGAAATTAGGCGTGAAGTAGAAGTACTCTGCGTTTCATCTGATGAGTGAGGAGCCGGAAGCCTAATTTCAGTCCTCTTCCCCTTCCCACCCTTTCATAAGGATAGGATGGGAACGGGAAGAGGATTGGACAGGGAGGGGGTTAACGGGAAAAAGGAAATATCCTTATTGTATGCCCTCCTCTGTCCCTCAAAGGTAGGCAACGCATCTGCAACACAAAAATGTGTTGCAGATGCGTTGCCTACAAGCAAACTTGTTGCGGATGTCTATAGGTGGCGCTCACTTGACGTCAGGTGATCCGCTTGCTCGTTTGCCGCATTTTTCCATTAAAAAAATGTTTGAATTTATTTCTTACACCGACATCATGTCAATTAATCGCAAGGCATGACATCCTTTGTTTTATTGTGGTTAATATTTTTACAAAGTCCATGCTGCTTTTGACCATGTCCCTACGGTACGCTACTTAAAATACGTTTAAAATCGTGTCATTTTTTTAAATATTATTACCACATTGTACAAAATAACAAAACGTGGGCTGAAGTAGAAGTGTTCCATCTTGTTTCGAACTTTCATTTTATCTTCTAATTTTGATCACTGTTTTTATCCTTGGTGACTGTTCTTGTCTGTTATTACTTAGTTCGTAAACAATAGGCACAAAGGGACCTCCGAGCGAGAGCGAAATCTTAAACGTTACAAAGTTAAAAAGATTGCGATTAAGTCAATGCAAAAGTTTAATTAACGTAACATTTATAAATTGTATTATTCAGTCTGTACATTGTCTATGCAGCGTTTCATTTGAAGGAAAAAGAACACGATTTGTACGTCTAAATAAATTATGTCGCACACAGAACAGCTGCTAAAGTAAATTAGAAAAGGAAAATCTGGATGTGTTTTTAAATATTAATTCCCCTGCCTCTACCTCTTATTATTTTCCAAATATTTAGCTTATATAATCTGTGGATAAATATATTTAATATACATCTCTGTATATATAAAAGGCGATGTATTTTCCCTATAGACTCCGACGCAGCTGGACGCATTTCGATGAATTTTCAGAAAATCTGATTAACCTAGTGGGTGTTCCTGTGAAGCTCGGTAGCGATCGGATCAACATAATTAGTGCCACGGGCGAAGCCAGGTTGAGTCGCTAGTTATACATGAACATATTCAATTCCGATCTCGTTAGTTAAAATACCTACCGGCACGGCAGGGCTCTCTTCACGGGGATATATTAAAAAAGTCATGCGGGCTTACGTCTAACAGTGGATATCTGTTACCTGATGATGTTCATTAATGAATAAGCACTTTAATTACAACACTACTTTCTCTCGCACACACTCAGATATCCTCTAAGATGCTTGTGTAAATGGCACTAATTTTATAGTTCAAAAAATATTGTTGAAAGGTGACACGTGACAGAGGCTGCAAAATAGCAGCGCGTAGTGGCGCAGGGAAAGCATGATTTGTATTTGCCGGCACTAGTTTTTCCGCTAGGAGGATGCGCCGCCGTTCAACACGCCAGTCGAACTAACGAACCATTCCATATCTACCCACCGGACTAAAATATTACTCCCGATTATGTTAAAACCTCCAATTCATAACGTTTTACTTACGCTACAATAATCAATCATTACATACCAGATCTCCCGACAGACGTTGTTCTGTTCAATATTCATTTAACTTGATGGGATCGTTTTGGATATTTGTTAAAATCTGAGGTTTGTTAACTTATACTACTTTATTTAACTTTAGCTTACGTCATGTATTTAAATTTACGCTTAAGTGACAAACACTAGTTGTCATCTTTTTCTTATTATGTTAAGTACGCTATCTTTTCTACACCATTTGACATATGGGAATGTTGCTGACACTGTCTTTGGAACACATTTGACTGGTGATTTTGAGTGAGCATAAGATCTCTATTATAAAGTATCATTTGGTCCAATATAAAATAATGACAAAGGTTCGGACGTGTTTCTTGGATAATATTAAAACAAGCGAACGGAGCTTGCTTAAATCCTGTCATGGCAAGTTGCCGCAGCATTTCGCGATAAAAAGCGGATATTTAAAACATCGTGGCATCTACACACGAGGCGCGGTGGGTGGCTGAATGCCAAATGAGTTTTGTGATGTAGTCCTCTTATGAAAAGGCAGATAGTAAACCGAGCTTGCCTAAACATTCAGGTATGCAACGGTCTTACTTATTTGCGAACAGTTAATGTTAATTTAAGCAGATTGCTGTCTTTTCGCGAATCCGTAAATGTGTCGAGTAATGTACTACTAACAACTTAGTATAATGCTGTGCTTTCTTTATTCAGTCATTTGGCACGCCTATCGGAAAGTTTGCCAGCCAAAATTCGAGCAGATCTTTTGATCAGTGGTTAAATTTCGACTATATCATTGGGACCAATACGAAGACTTAAGAAAAATCAAATACTTTACTTCTTCTACTAATTAAATCTAGAGCCCACAGTACAACCGCCTCCTGTGACCTCTCTTTATTTTAAAAACACACATATGCTCTTGAGTATTATTAGCCCAATTATAGACAATAGATGATTAAATAATAAAAAAGTTGTTCGTTATTTTATTAGATAAATGGTACGAATAGTTATTAAAAGTATTGTACCGTAGTCGCTAACTTACATTTTTTTCCAATTTTTCATTTCGGAATTCATCAATTTTAAAACATGCAAATAAAAAGTATAAATAAAACATGAAGTTGATTCTCTTGTTCTAGTATATGCCTTAGGAAATAAAATGTTAGATAAAACTTTTGAGCCAAATGGGTTACAATTTTTTTCAGCAGTGTCATAAAACGTACAGGTAATTTCAAGCGAGTGCAATTTATATTTTGCAGGCAACAGTTCCGGTCGGCGGGGCGGTGAATAAAGTCTTCGCCACTTGCACTCACTCAACTGCTCTATGGAAACAAACGTACAATTTGCTTTGTTCTTTAATTTGAATAAATATTTATCCATGTTATACCACATCAATATTATTATACACCTTACAAGCTTTCTATTTGAACATTTCTAACGGACGTAGAGCTCGCAACAACAATATCTGTTGCACGAATGGGCCTGCTCGACCAGTGAAATACCGTGGTACCTGGTGGTACCTGGTGAAATACCTACCTCATAGAAGACAGGCATGAAGTAGTATATTCTGCGTTTCGTCTGATGAGTGAGGTGCCGGATGCGTTATTTCAGTCCTCTTCCCCTTCCCACCCTTTCCTCTTAAGGATAGGATGGTAACAGGAAGAGGATTGGACGGTGAGGGGTAAACGGGGAAAAGGAAATATCCTGTCTATCCCTCCCTCCCCTCCTCTATCCATTAAAGGTAGGCATCTGCAACACATTTGCTTGTTGCGGATGTCTATGGGTAGCGTTCAATTTACATCAGGTGATCCGCTTGCTCG
>JWHW01018465.1:125244-139772 GCA_000931545.1 Papilio glaucus | reverse complement strand
TACTGATTGAAAGAGTCATGAAAGAAACAGAAGAAAGAATGTGGGATGTGCAAGCGGGTTTTAGAAAAGGAATGAGTTGCATGGATCAGATCTTTTCTTTACGTATAATCACAGAAAAGTTTTTGGCTGTAAACCAAAAAATTTTCTGCGCCTTCGTAGATTTAGAAAAGGCCTATGATATAGTTAAAAGAGATGATCTGTGGTCAACCTTAGTTGAGTCTGGATTGAACAGTGATCTTATACAAGCATTGAAGTCTCTTTATAAAGATTCTACTAACTCAGACTGGTTTAGCATCAATAAAGGTGTAAGACAGGGCTGTGTAGCATTCCCGGGGCTGTTCAATCTCTTTATGGATGATGTTTGAAAGCTTTGAAAGACGAAGATTGTGGATTAAGAATGGGTGAATTAGTTGTAAAATGTCTCTTGTACGCCGATGACCAGGCCGTGTTTGCGTCATCGGCGGAGGACCTACAGCTTATGCTGAATGTAGTGAATGAATCATTAGAAGGTAAAGGTATGAAGGTTATTCGCTAAGGTCACAAACTCCTTTGTGGCAGCTTCTATATTTTTACTAAAAAAATATTTGGTAACTAATAAAGGTATGCACACAGAAAAAAATCCCAATATATAAATGAATGTAGATAAGACGAAAGTAATGGTGTTTGAAAGAGATCAAAGTAAGACAGTAATTGATATAAATGTTAACGGTAAAGAAGTGGAACAGGTGGAAGAGTTCGTGTATTTGGGATGTATGTTTAGTAGAGATGGTAGGCATGTTAAAGATTTTGAATGACGAGTGAATGCGGGAAATAAAATGAATGGGGCTATAGGTACAGTAGTTAGGAGTCAGAATATGTCTATGAAGGCTCGTCTAGCTATACATAATGCTGTACTAGTTCCCACTTTAATGTATGGAAGTGAGAGCTGGGTTTGGCAGGAAAAGCATGCTAGTAGAGTTAATGCCGTTGAGATGCGATCCTTAAGAAGTATGTTAGGCGTGACGTTGAATAATAGGATTAAAAATAGCGTTATAAGGGACAAGTGTGGCTTAAAAGTGGATGTTGTGACTAGAATTGAGAATCTAGCAGAATCTAGATGAATGGAGAGAGAATAACGAAACAAATTTATGTTGCAAAAGTGAGTGGCAGTGTTGGTAGGGGACGCCCCAGAAAAACTTATATCGATCAGATTAGCAGTTTACTAAAAAATGGCGATATAAGGAGCACCCATAACCGACGAGCATGTATGCGTTGATGTATGAATGTAGAAGAAGCGAGAGAGGTGTGCCAGAATCGAGCCAAATGAAAATCCGTGGTCTCTGCCTACCCCTCTGGGTTACGGGCGTGAGCGCATATTTATTTTATTTTATTTTATAAAACATTACTTTAACATTTGCGTTAAAAATGTAATCAAGCAACAAAACTAATTACATTGGCGTATTTATTTACTCTACAACCCCCACATAGTGGATAGGAGGAGATGTGGATTATTTGAAATTTGGATTAGGATTGTGTATCCGCCGGCATTTGTTATATTTTATTGTCCTGGCTGTAAACATATCGTGCTAACTAACTGGTTATAGTGCCATAGGACCGGGGTGGAGACATGACCCGAAGACAAAGTATCACCTACACGAGTTTCAAGTCTGCGGCCGTTCGTGACGTGCACCTATAAAACTTCACCGTCACGAAAGGGCTGTGGATGTAACAAAACTGACTTCCACTAAGCACAATATTTCCACTTATTTTCAATTGATTATCCTTCTAAGAAATGGGGCAACGCGTATACGACCTTATTTCGTATTATTGTTTTGATCAAAGCACTTACACACAAAGTTCTCTAGTTAAAACTTTTGGTATTAATAAATGAAAAAATCCACCGAAACCTTAATAGTGAAGCCAACAAAAGTTTATGTTAACTTTTAAAAAGCCGTCTTATGATCCGATCCGTCTGGTATTCGATTCTAAATTAGAAGTTTTGGATTACGCTTTGAATTTTGTAGAAAAAAAATTCGCTGTTCCTAGAAAGTAATGACGTCATCCTCATTATTCATAAAGCCTACATGGCTACGAACCTTCTACGTAATCTTCTACGCGCTAGTAAACCGCAGCGAAATACATAAATTTACGTTTGAAAATATATTTTTTGACTGAACTGAAATAAAAATTGACTTATAAATACATATATTTACCTGATTATTTAATTATTATTTTTAAGTATTTTGCTTTAGACTGACGTTTGAGTTTCTGGAGGATTTTCTGATTATTTTAATTTTTTTTAAATGTTTGATTGAACGAATGTATTTGCTCTGTGGTTGACAATACTATTGGTTGGACATAATTATCCATTTAACGTTGACTGTGTACTTCACTTATTGTTACTTTACCATTGCTTAAGGCATAATCTTATTCTTTTTATTATTTAAAAGTAATAGCGTTGCGTTAATAAGAAGAATATTTTTTTTTTCAATTATAATAATAGTAATAATAATATGATATAAAAATAACCTAACAAGAATTAATTTATCCTTATAATTAAACGAAACAAAGAAGATAAAACCCAACAAGGCTTGAATAGCAAGGGTATCATAATAAATGTAATCCAAGTGTGTATTAGCAAATATTACGGTACACTTTTTCTCTGTACCAATTAAACGGCTTAGGCTTGGAGGACCAGGATGAGGACGAGGCTACAGGGAGAGTGTTTTGGAGAGAATAATAATGTCGCGTGGAACAGGACCTATAACAGAGTATAAAAACCAAATGTTTGTTGTAAAAATATAATTACACCAGTTTACATGTTGAACGAAAATGGTTGAATTATCCGGTGGTCCGACTGCTGGTCCCCTGGTACCAGTAGTTACAATCTATATTACTACTCGATACCGGCCACTCTGAGACAAGCAGAGGGCAACGGTGTCGAGACAGCTTCTTTACAAATCAGTGAGGGTACTTCAAAGCAAGGAGGACCTTCAATAATAGAGAGTAAGATAAAGAAGACAAAGATTTTGAAGAAGGCAAACCACTAAGCGGTTCAGTTTTAATGGTGACCACCACAGCGGCATTTTTAACAAATTTAGAAAACATTTTCATACTTGCTAGGAAGTCGTTAGACATAAGAAAAAATTAAACGTATGTGAAGCTAAAAAACGTTTTAGCACAACGGTTATAAAATCTATTAGATAATTAAGGTTCGGTATAAATGTCTCTTCAGCAAAGACAAAGCTGAGCGACCTACCAATAATTACGAAAATGTTATCTTAACGTTTTTCCACAACTTTGTGCTGGGAAACGAACATTCCAAAAAACTTCATTCCTAAATGTGTATTCGCTTTTGTAAGGTCGGGGGAAAAAGGGTTTTCGAATTTTATATACAAGTTCAAGATATTTCTTATATTATTTACAATTGAATAAAAATTAATAACATTTTGTTCGATTACTTGTTGGCAATTTCTGACCATTGCTGTAGAAATTTTGGAACTTCTTATCATATATTGCAACTTATCCTCATCATTCATTACATCATCATATTGCGTATGACACTCCGGGGAAGAATACGAATCTAATGACACCTCACTATTGAAAATCAGTCAAGCCGTTTAGCTTTCAGGTCACAATAGAACGGACATACAACACGCGTGAAGAATATTACCCTCAGTCTTGGTCAGTCAGGTAAAAATGATTTTTCTGTTATAAGAATGCAAAGGTATGTGTTTCGGGTCTCTTCTAGAACCCAGTCTCATTCCTTGTCACATTCGAGATGAATAAGTTCAAAAATAGCTATTTCTAATCAAATAGAAATAAAAGACACGAAAAATTATAGTTTAATTAAATGAATACTACTGAACAAATGAAACCTGAATAATGAAATTTATATAATGGCCCTTATTAAACTATAACTAAAAATAAATACTCACGTGACCACAAAATATTCAGAATTCCTTAACAATAAATATAATATATCAAATTGAAAACGATGGTGTACGCTAATGATAACCCATTAAACCCATTCTGTTCACCTCATCATAGACAAATAGTCATAACAACTCATCGGGCCTTTGTGGTACAGTTATTAAAATATTCAAAATCAATTATTTTATTATTTCTAATGCATTTTAATTAAGCAAAGTAACGGAAAAAAGGCTCTCTGAAACGCTCTACTGCTCCTTCTATGCTCTTATTCACAGTAACAATTAAAATACGTACACTCATTAAACTAAAACTAACATATTCTGTGCTTAAATATAATAATATACACTTAAAATATTATAATCATACTATTAAATGCATTTATATACTTATATACTATATACTTTCTAGGTGTTAAACGCCACCATCCATTAGCGCTAACGGGCAAAAGGATTATCTTGAAATAATCTTGACAACGAAATGAAATCGCTGCATTATTAATAGTAAAATATGCATGCTATTACTTTAGGTTTCATTTACTTCACTCATAACTTCCATTCATTGTAACAGATATCTTGATTATCATAGTTACAAAGTTTGCAAAACGCGCATTTTGACTTAAAAAAAACGCATACCAGCATCCGTTGAACTGTGGCGCGAGTGTCATACTTGTTTCCACGGTTATAGCAGTAAATCCCACCTGCGGTGTCTGTTTATGTGTCACTTAATCGAATTAGAGTTCACGATACGGTCGCGAGAGGTCGACGGCGGCGACGCAGCGGCGCGACGTTCACTCAGGGCGGCGATGCGGCCAGCACTGGCAGCGCCCGCCCCTCGAACATCCCTCCCAGCATAGGATCCTGTGTCCTTCGCGAGCTACGATAAGCTGCAACTTGCTGTCGTCTTACGCTAAAATTGCTGACTGGCTAAGCACTGACACCGATTTACATAAACTAAATGAATTATGTATCCCAGTCCAACCATGTCATACAACATTAAAGTTTGTTCTATTTTGTAAACTAACATAATGTACATACATCTTTATAAATATACAATTCTGCTAAATCAATATAATATCTAAATTAGAATGTGTTTATTATATAAATACATATATGTATTGTATATATAGAATTGTACTAACAAACATTGGGCGCTACGACGGCCGCCCGCCTAACCGCCCAGCTAATGGACGCTTTGAAATTCAATCCATATAAGACGACTTTATACATTTGGTGGTAATTAAAAAATTAAAAATGATTCAAATAAATGTTCTACTCTACGTCATCGGTGTAAGTTATCGCTCTTACATATTTTTTTTTGTTTTCACTCCTGCCATATATTAAATCAGACAGTTTTAATAAATACGTAGTAATAAAAACGTATAATGCTTGACTCAATTTGAATTACTCTATAAACCTGGCTATTTGTGAAGTTACAAGAAAATAAACTTTAGTGGAAAGTTCAGATTGCTCAAATTGTTTCTTAATTTAACATCTCCATTAATTTAACTATTAATTTTCTTAAATTCTTACCTAAAAATTCCTTGTAACAATTAATAAAGCGTCCATAGCCCAATGGTTAAGGGCAAGGACTGACGATCTTAGGGTCGTGGGTTCGAATCCGCCATTCGACTATTGTCGTGAACCATATCCTAGCACAAGCTTTTAAGCTTAGTTGGAATGGTTAAAAGAAATATTAGTAAATTATTTCAATAATCTACTAATATTTTTAATAAAAAAAAATACAATTTTAACAATATTCAAACTAAATAACACGGAAGCAAGTACAAACTTTAAAAAAAAATGTAACGTGGCCGCTGAAGCAGTTTGCTATGCGACATACCGTGTACGTAGCGTACACAAGGTGACCTACTTTGAACTACAGACAAAATAAAAGCGTATCAATGAGTGCGCCGCGAGCGACCGGGCTGGCACGTAGACTGCACGAAACCGGAAGCGAGGGTTTTAATAACTCAGGTTAACTAGATCTATGTATAATGCAGAGCGTTTGTCCGACTTCTTTCAACAATTGATAATGAGATTAACTACAAGGCATATAACGTGGGTTGTACAGTCTCGCGTGGGTTTTCAGGACCATTTTTGTAGAATTGTACCAGTCACTCAGCCACCCAGCCAGCTAGGCAAACAAAGATTTCAAAGTGTAGTTACTGCTGATAGCGCATAAATACGATATTAAGTTACAAGTTGGGTGGCTGGCTTCAACGTTATGCGACAAATAGTCGCAAAACAGTCGCGCGAATTAGGATTCGCGAACCATTTATTGAAATATTGCCGAAAAGAGAAAGTTAGCCTGTTAGGCTATAAATTATTTTGCTTTTTGATACCGCAGCAATAAATGAGATTCATTAAAACCAATATGTATTTTCGAATGTCTTAAGTTTTTTTTTTTAATAATTATAACCGTTTAGTAAGTAAGATAAATTTGACAATTACGATACGTACAAAGCAAATCTAAACTGATAATTAATCTAAAATGAAATAAAAAATCCCGCGATTCAATTTACAAAAATCTGCAGCTAGGATAAATTCTAAGTTTTTGAAAACAATAGTTAGTTCAATGTTTTAATGTACTATACTCCTACTACTAATTTACTATACTGTACTAAGAAATTTAGAATTTCTCAAATTTTTATCCAGTCAAGTTAAAAATGTGAAATTATTTTATAAGTATAGTATCACATTAATTTTTAAACACGATACAATGTATGCAAATGATTCGATATATATCAGACTTGCTATCATTAAAATTGGTGATTACATAACATTTGCGATGTTACTGTATTTTCACATAAACAGTACTTTCTCCGACAAACAACGCCTTGGAACTATTATATATTATAACGTAAACGTAAATGATATACGGACGACACTCGGACATAAATATTACTTGAGAGCATAGATATTTTATTTTCATTGTAACCGAGAGCAATATTCCATCTCGCAAAATTCTAAATGTGCGTTTTATTGAGTAGCTTTATAAATTTTACGACAATTTCATGGCAGTTCGCACAATGAAACATTACCTTGGAAGCATCGCTGGGAAATCAACCATTTTAAGTTCTAAGGCTTTCTTTTGGTTTATTTATCATATCATGTTCAGGCCAGATACACATGGATATTTCCTATCCGAAGGAGTACGTAGATTGTTCGTATAGATACTACCAAGTACCGGCTACCAAGTAGTTCTACGTGATTTTCTTTCTCTAACTATCTTTGAGTCAAAATAGTGTAAATCGAGAATCAATTTACATCATTCATTAGAAAAATACTTATTTCTACATATTTAGCTACAATACAAAACAATCAATACCCACTACTACCGTCCGGTTTAATGGCTCCAAAAGCCACTTAAAGTACCACGCTAAAAAAGTAGTTTTTCGTGGTGAAAAACATAAACACGGTGTGGGGCGGTTTTGTATTTTAAAACGAAATATCAACAGTAGAATATCTACAATTGCTCTTGCTATTAAAAATAATTATAAATTTAAAATAATTCAATAATGTAAGTAAACGTTTTGTCTAGTACTTGCGGCCTTTCTTCATTGCCTGAAAGGTCGGTAGCCACGATTAGCTGGCGTTTGATGTCTTTATAGCCAGTCATTTTCACAATAATGTGCCGCTAAAATTCAAATTTTCAAAGAGGGTTCTTAGCAAATATCTTTAGCTCTGTTACTTTCAAATACCGTAAAAGTCCGAGCATTTTGTTTGAAAATTATGAAAGGTTTTTCAAAGCGCCTTAATGATAAATTAATCTCAATTGAAAGCAACTTCATAGAATTAAAAATAGCTATCTTTCTATCTAATTATCTATCTAATTAGTTATTGTAATTTTTTTATCATGATTTTTCTTTAACTATAAATTAGAATAATTAATATTAAAACTATACGTAGAATTGTAGGATTATACATTAAGTCGTGGAAACAAAGGGAAAAGTTCATATTTAGAATTTATGACGACACGCAAAGCCGAAAAGTATTTATTTAACAGATGGCGTCATAATCTATGACCAAAAATAGACTGTATACTTTATAGCACGGGAGCCGATGATGCTAAGCTTGTACATCGTCAAGCGTCATGGGGACCTCAAAGATTTTAAGATTAGATGATAAAAATAAAAAGAAGTTATGACATTTTTACTTTTGGCGGTGGGGCAAGGGTGTACAGTCTTTATATACGATTTTTGTTACTTCGACTTGTTGAAACTGTCAGATTATCTTATCACGTTATCCTTGAACTATTTACTTTAAAGGGAAAAATAAAATTGACCACGCTCGATGATGTCCAGATGACTGATTTGTAGTATTGTGTACTTAACTACATACTCTTGTGCATAATTAAGTACACAATACTAATATGTTGCGCAACTATACACAACTACACACTCATATGCTGTTCAAACTAATATGTTGCAGATGCGATGCCCACCTTTAATGGACAGAGAAGAGGATGAATATAAAAAACAACACTATTTATTTATTTATTTGGTATATAAACAGTTATTATTACATATATATCACAAAACAAAATTACAACAATACTTTATTCGTACAATAACCTATTATAGATATACACATCATCGACACAGATAATTGACGACTTATCTCCGCAAATCAATGAATCTTTATTAATACAACTACAAATAGATTACAATTGCATGACAAACATACACAATATAAAAGAAAACTAAATAAAGGAAAAAGAGAAAAAAATTGTTTGACTAAACGCTATACAAAAATTACTTGACAAACAATCAATTAAATATTTAGTCAAAATATTTAGACAGAACACAAAATACATCTATGTTCACACCTGTATTCCGTGAGGTTATGGTATTTCACCGGTTGAGCCGGCCCATCCGTGCAACAGTTTATCAGTTGATCTTCACTTGTCATAAATTTTGCACACATTAACAAGAAAGAAAACGCTGACATTTCCAATTGTTATAGTTTTGATTACGCATGAGTTAATTAGTGTTGGTATATTGTAGGTGAATTGTTCTACCATATTACTTAAGGATATTTAGACTTGTTTCAGTTTTGTTTGACAAGGGTGGGTAAATATTTAAGTAGTTACTATTTTTAGAATTTGTTTCGATGGATCAACATTTTAATGTCTAGTTATCCATATATAGCATTTTACGCACTTTAAAATCGCGTACGGTATTATAAATTGACAATTTATTTGAATATAAAGATTTTTTTGAGTTAACTCATTTCTGCTAGAAATCTGTTATTTGCAATAACTGCTTTTTATATAAATAAGTAAATAAATATACGCTCACGCCCGTAACCCAGAGTAAAATTAAGCGAGGGTGTTTTCTTGTCAATATTATCAATGAAAGATGTAAAGATTACCCATTAACAGCTAATAAAGAACACTTAACCATTACTATAAATGTAGTAATACAAAAAAAAAGAAAACAATCCAATAAACACATATTGTAATGACTACACCAGGGCATAGGAGACATGTCGAAAGTGACTTTATTATTTCGCCAAGTGAAGAAAGTTTCGTATTTGATTGATCCAAGTTATTTCGGTCAGAAGAAGAAGACTCTTTCCCGTAAAGTAACTCCTTCTTCATCTTTATTTTCTTAGTCATCAAACTCTTTAAATTCCAGTGATAGTTCTAATAGCAGCACTTAAAGGAATAGGGCAATTTTGAAAATTATTCTAAATTATAATAACATCAATACCATTTATAATTGACATTGTTGTAGTTAGTACCCCAACTTTTTATATTAATAGTCTTTTTCCTTGCTTATTACTCTTTATTTGAATTTAGCTTAATAATTTAACTTAAATAAAGAATAAGGATTTAAGGAAGGAGAAAGAAAAAGAGTTATTCACACAGCAAAATACTACTATTAGTACTAACTCAAGGTTCAACTTTCCAGTCGATCCAGCTTTTTCACGCTAGAATAGGCAAAAGTATTTAGTCAGTGTGTCGTAAGTCGTGTTCTAGGTAACTCTCACTTAAATAAATTACGTGTGTACCAAGATTCTATAGAAGTTTAACTGTTGTATTTTTGTGGTAGTTTATTCTTCAAAGTGGTGCGAAAAATAAAAGTTGTAAAAATTAAATCTTTATCTAATTAGAAAAGTCGTTTTCTAAAACTTTAAAATGTAGCACGCTAAGCCTAGCACCCACTGTTACGTAACTTCTGCGTTCATAAAGAGAAAGGTGGCGTGGCGTGACTAGATTTATGGATGAATTTTTAATAGACAGTAACAAAATTTCATATGCATGGAATTAATTTTTGGGGTCAACAACACAGACAAAAGCTGATTGCGTTACATAAATTATAATAACGTTGGATTTATGGTTCTTTCGGCGTCTTTTTAGGGTTCCGTAGTGAACTAAGAACAACCATGATATACACATATCAAGTACATGTTTGTCGACAACTACAACAAACCTAACTATACGAAGCATTAATTTATAAATTTTGCTATTACTGCCAATTTGCCAGTGACATTTGTACTAAAACTAAACTAATATGTTGTGTGTTTTACATTTGAAAGAGCCGCAGGTACACTTCTTTCAGGATCTCCAAGTTTAGTATCGGACGACACTAACCTAACCATTCAAGTATTCTTCTTCTTCTTCTTAGCAGATATTCGTCCACTGCTAGACGTAGGAGATCGGTCGCCCTCAATTCAACTATTTTAAATTAATAAAATATTTTTTTTAATTCATTGATTTGATTTGTCACGGAGTATTTAAAGTTTTAGTTTAACAGATTCTTACTACGGAGCCCCAATTCGTGTGAGCTTAACACGCTTTTGTTGGTATTATTTGTGAATTTATTTCCTTGACTTGCATGTAGTTGTAGTTGTAGCAATAAGAACAGAATAAGGATTATATTTATAAATATTAACATACAAGAACCATAAATATTATTTAAGTTATTCTAACTACATTAAGCCTATTTATTCAATATCGCTTGAAGAACTAATATAGGAAAGAAATATATTTTGGTACCAGCCCTTGCCCCGCCCTTGCGGGGGCAAGAGTGGATTATGTCCGGGACTCGAACCGACTTAAACTTCACAATGTTCCTCCCGCGCACCCTATGATGTCTATCTTATATTACTCAGTTGGGAGAAGAGTGCGTTCCCTTCCAAGTGACTGTCAACTCTGATGACAAATATTCCTGTTCCTTTATCGGCAATGTATTGAAATATGAAAGTATTATTTTTAATATACCGTGATATGACTTAAAATAAAATTATATAAAAATAAGAGTCGCACCAGAATAAACAGTGTGTACTTAAAAAGTGCATAGGCGCGAGGCAACAAGAAGCGTAGTGCGGAGTGCTCTCTCGCTAAGCACTGCGCGAGGCCGTCGCCTGTGCCAAATTATTTACTTGAGCATCAGTTTACTAAATCTTTGTCAAGTTTGTCTAATTGTATTGAAAAATAAACATTCACATTTCTTTATTATGAAGATTGGAGTTTTTAGACGTTACGGCGATCAGGGCGTAAAGAATGTGTGGTAGGAATTATAGTATGCATTTTGTGCGATCTCGGCGACAACTATACCTACCTTCCTTCCACCCACTCCGCCTGATGACTGACAAATACATATGTTCCTATATTAACAGTTATCGGTGACGTTTACTCATCCGGCTGCCTAGTGCGGGTTTATCGCAAACTTCAACGTGACGTTAATCGGGGTAACTTAAAACGCGGTGAGATGCGAGAGCAAGGGAGTGCGAGTATCCATCGAGTCGCACTACTCGATCTATGTTTGTTCGCCGTGATTAGCGTAAATTCTATACGATAGCGTTAGTATCGTTAGGCCTGAAGCGCACTAGCGGCTGGCCGCGATGCGGCGTGCCGTTGCGGCAGGTCGTAGTGAATAGAGTTTGTCGCAAGACACGCCGTATTCCGGCTAAACGTACGCCGTATTCCTAAACTAAACTTGTCGTCTTCGGTTCTATTTCGGTCCGTCGCGCCCCCACGTTATGTGCCTCTATAAGAATTGGGCAAAATGCACGTCGAAGAAGTTGCTGCAGTCATTGATTTATATTATCGTGGATAACGTCGTCGTAAATATCCGTGACAAGTGCGATTTCCATACAATGTCTAAGGAAACGGGATCGAGTAGCCGCATCGACTGCATGAAAAAAATTCGGTGCGCCGCTACATTCAACCGGCGCGGCTCGCCGCAAGTCTAAGAATAGCGGAGCGGTTGACGGCTGGCCAAAGGGTCGAAATCGGGCGGCTTCATATATATTTTGTAATGCCCACCGCAATGGACGCAAAATCAGTTTTAGGCCTTACATCAACCAAAACTAAATTAAAATAATATACAATACGACGTGTGTCAAATGTCATTTTATTTGACATAAGTCGTATTATATTTCTAGCCATCTAATAAAATTGTGGTAGTATAACTTGTTTCTTTTGGTTTTCGGAGACAACAATTATAACATATAACTTTTAACGATAAATCTACGGAAGATAATTAAATAATATCAAAAATTATGTAGTTTTCACTATAAAAGTTTACGTGAGAATTCGTCGATCATGTTGTTGTAAAAACACAGTACCATGCCAAAAAAATAAAGATTTTTTTTTAAATGTTGACGTAAAATTGTCACTTAAAGTCACAGAATTGCCACTCGCACTCGCAAAATAATGGAAGCGACTAATAACGAACGTGGACGTTCTCACTGTCGAACGTAATCGTTGATAACCGTCGACGATGTTCGATACCGAAAACGTCAAAAACTCGCACCCACTGTTTTTGATAGTTTTAGATTGACTATTCGACACTAGATGACGCCGTCATATTTCATACAATGATGCATTTTAGATTGAAAACTTAGCACACCGTACCGGAGTCGTATACGTGCGTATTAATATCATCGTTGTTTTCAAAAGCAATAGATTGGAAGTAATAGAATCGATCGTGACATGCGACGCGTAACACCTTCCGCTCCGTTATGTCACCGAGTAATCCCCTCTTAACCCAATTGTTTCCTAGCTAAAATAACATTAGTTCCACAGATTAATAATTCGCGTTACGGTTATACCCTTTAAAATAAACCGTGAGATACACTGAAACGTTGTTAATTTATATTGTAAATTTATGCCAAAGGATTATGGCTCTAAGGTTGCTTGAAATTATTATCCAGATATCAAACTAAATTCAACTTTATTATTTACTCGATGGGTTTAGCGAAAAAAATTGTAGACAGCGACCGCACGAATTGAAAGGAAATTATCTTGTTGTAAACGTTTTGAATGAAAAAATCGTCATTTCAAATAATTTAAATGTGGTACGTGTAGTAACTGGGGGGAACACGTAAATGAAAGGCGGCGTTAGCGGACGAACTGTTGAATCATTTATACATAATTGCACATTATAACTATCTACCTACAATTTATATATTATTTATTCATATACCTACATACAACCACTACAGTGTCATACCCTTTTTGGCTCAAACCGATAACTTTAGTTATTATGATACTAATCTACCCAAACTGTAACTATATGGTACCACCTTAATACATCTAAACTTTCAAACCAGATACAAACAAGCTCCACTATTCTTTATGTATATAAAATCAGATTTAGACACAAAGTTTTCTAGGAAATGTTATAAAGAAACTATAAAAATATATATTGAATCTCTGGGTTGTAACACAATACTTTAGATTTGAATTATTTTTCAAAGGACTTATGAGAAGCAAAGGAAAAAGACGTTCGCGTGGAAACTACATTTACTTCTTACAAAGATTTCTACAAAGAATACGTAATTTAAACTCCTGTGACTATACTCGATATATAACAGAAAAATAATACGGGATAACTGTACGGTAATTACAAACATATCTATGAATTGCTTCACCATGACAAGCTTCCATAACATTTTCAAGTGATTAAAATTTAGTATATTTGTAACGGTATCACATCTTGCCGTAATTAAACGTGTATACTCTCTAGTGTAGGCATAGATCAAAATGCCGTCATTCAATACAATCAATTACCCTTACTAATATATTGTCTAATACTTCCAATATCAAGTGCATATGAATGAATGTTTACTGAATGATTGTGATTACTGATAAATGTCAATATCGACAAGTAATAAATACATACATTAAGTGAAAGTCAATGTAGAATGTACTAAAATTTGTTATAAGTTCCAGGAGTACCTACAAATATCTGCTGTGCATAGTACATAAAAAATTCAGTAATTATTTAGTTTTTAACCGACTTCAAAAAGGCGGAGGTTATCAAGTCGTATGTGTTTTTTTATGTTTGTTACCTCAGAACTCCGCTCCTGGTGAACCGATTTCGATGATTCTTTTTTTGTTCGAGAGCTAATGCTTCTCGATTGGTCCCATTTTTTAGTCAAGATCCGACCGGTAGTTTTTGAGTTATTCTTAATAATGCATAATATGACAACGTTGAATTTTACTTTCTTGGCTTACGTAGGCTAAACTATAGGACTTGCATTAAAATGATTTATGAAATAATTGTAGCTCTTTATATTAGGTCCTTACATATGAAATTGGCGTTTTGTATGGGAGGAACAAAAAGTCGAATATTTTTTAATATAATATATTTAATTAATCAA
>JWHW01018465.1:103419-118955 GCA_000931545.1 Papilio glaucus | reverse complement strand
TTTGTAACTTGATCGCGTAAAATAACTTTTTAAAAGTTGCTATTGTCATACTGACTTACTATGGCAACCGATAGAAGGTTATGTTTTGCTAACCCTCGGGAAGGTTATTTTCTATACTTATGAGAATATGTGTATAAAACTTCACGATGGTCGGTTGAGTAGTTAACGCGTTTACCTTAACAAACAAACAAACTCACATTCGCATTTATCAGACATACATATTAGAATATACATAAAACTCGATATTAGTAATTTTTTTACAATTATTTTGCTTTTTATGCTCAAGTAACAATAATCTCTTCCCTCTTTCCTCTTTTTTGTTACAAACACACTTCTCACAAACTTTACAAAGTGTTTTTGTTACCCGGTAGTGGTTGAGGTTTTTTTTTCAAAACATAATTTTCACATATATGTATAAAATTTAGATGCATTCAAATCATGACACATATATTGTTGTAGTATTAATTACAAATCTTGTTAACTTGTTACAAGTTTTGTTAATTTTCATGCATTAAATGTATATACCTTAGACTAAAGATAATTTTAAAACGTAACGAGCATTTTTCGCAGAGAAAATATTGCTAGTTTCCTTCAGTAGAAAATTTGATGAAAAATTTGCTCAATCGACTGTGCAAGATTGCTGTTTTATTTTACTTCGACGCAGTCAATCAACTGAAGCAAGTACTTGTTCGTTACTTTGTGAAATGCTACAGATATTCCCAAAAGATACTTTAATTAAAAAAATACAAGAAAAAATAACCTTCATACCCTTGCTCCCGAAAGAGGAGACAGAGATTGTGAATTTATATTTTCTATCGACCCGACACATCTTTCGCTTCTTCTATTTAATTCATACATTACTGGTACCTTTATATTGGCGTTTTGCAGTGTGGTACGATTTAGTAGGTATTTAAACCATATTTTTTTAAATAAATACTTTATTTAAATTATGTTTTTAAATAGCAACAAAAGTCATATAACATAATAAAAAACTATAATATGACACAGAAGATTATTTATTGGTTGTAATTAAATGGCAACGGACAAATCTCCTAGGTAACGATCTCAGTCTCAAGACTATATAGCTTGAAATACTATATATTTTATATTGCATTCTCGAGTTAGACCACATATTACGGAATACCAGTATTACGGACTAGTGGTTTTCGATCGAATAAGATCGAAAAACAAATTATTATTCATCAATAAAGTTAATACTACCATTAACAGTTCACAGCCCATTCTCACGTTCAATACATAACCGAGTACTAGCAAGAGTTACGCTTGTATATAAACATGTAAATAGGAGAGTGTGCACTTACCCTTGGTACAACAACAATTTGGGTGTAAACCTTCCTCGCACGAATCTTGCGGTTTACTTCCATTAGTTAACCTTAAGCCATTATCGTCAATATCTTCTGGGCGTTTATGTATTATATTATATTACAATAATCTATTTTACAAGCGATTTCTGAATATCATAAACAAAAAATGATCTTTGTTTAAAGATGCGATACAAATGAATGATTAGATTTTTAATCTTGACGTATTAATTTGAAATTATTGATTACATTAGCTTATAGCAGGGAATATAAGGGAAGACAAAATAGCTAATAGGTAATATGAGCATATGCATATTCAAAACATTTGTTTTAAGGAGAGCTTTCATGTGGCGCAATTATAGTACCCCTTTTAAAATTTTCTGTGTCGTACTTCTTCGTTCGATTGTTTTCTACATTTGGGATTCGTTAAATTCAATTTCAGGCCTGATCGTAACTGTTATTGTTATGTTTGCCCCAGCACTCGGGTTTTCGTTTTGTTGCCATAAAAGCATTATCAGCAATCGTATGAAAACATACAATAAACAATTATCGTTTATCCATTGTATATTTTTGTTTAAAAAATTGAAATAAAATAAAAATAAAATGACACTTTCATATAAAGTATTTTTATAAAAGTTCGTATCAAATCCAGTACCAAAAACATTTCTCTACTACCATATGATATTATAACAAAGATATTTTATGAACAGATATTCAAGTGCATATATGCAATTAATGTCTTCAAATATCATGTTAGGGCAATAATCATTACTTTAAGTTTTTTATCACTAAATCAAATTTACTAATACTTTTTATTTAATTACTATTGCTTGCTGTTTAGAAAGCAGTTTCAGTAAATTAAGAGTCTAAAATAGATTAAAATCTTTCAACGCATAAGTATAAGCAGCGTGTATCAATAAAAAGCGGCCTCAGTACGGATGGCAGCTCTCAAGTGTCAGTGTGCAAATTATACTCTTTTCCAGTTTGACTGTCTATTTCAAAATACTAGAATGCACTGCATATTTTTGAGGTACTTGCCCATATGCAATACTGAAATAAAAAAGACTCTTAAGACAGACTCCAAAAATCTATGAAACATTGTTTATTCTCAGACAAACACTATGCCTCATGACGTAACTTATGTCTTAATCGTTATCATAATTTTATGAACTGTTATAAATATGTCAAAATAGGTGTTGTACATAACATAATGGTTAACAAAACATTTGTATACCATAGTAAGTAACTATTAACTAACTTTTAATTTTAATGAAATGGAATGGTCACAAAATTTAATACAGTTATGGAAACAGAAAAGGTTGTCAGAGAATTTCATAAGGAAGGACAAACAAGGGTAATATCTCTCTCGCTTGACCGAATATTGGATCTCACTTCAATGAATTCCAAACCTTTGTTTGGAATGAAACAACGCGAAAATAAATTGGATTAACACTTCGCTTCCTCGAATAAAATTTGAAATAGATCTAGTCATGTCAAAATTCGTTTCCACTACTCGAGTTTGCTTATAGCCTCTTCGTTAAGTATACGGTATGCTAATTTTTTTTAGGTAATATAGTATATTATATTTATAGGTAAGCTCATGAACATATAATACATAATGTGACGTAATACATGGCGAAATAAATACTACTACCACCACCTTTTTTGGTTTTTGAGAGACAAAGGATTTCTGGTATGTACCTTTGCGCATTCAGTGAGCCATTTTAAATGAATACTATCTCGGTACAATAGCTGGAAGTTACGCCCGCTCAAAACATAACGGAGTCTCCACCATAAGGGGCCATTTCTTCATAACACACGTCATACCGACGTGTGTTTTCCCCTGGTCCTTGTAACACTCGCCGACGTCGATCCTCACCTTGCAGACAAATTCGAGCCTCATCAGAGAAGAGTACGCTACTCCAGTTACCTAGAACTAGACTAACTAGAACCGAATAAATAGAAAACAATAGACACAAAGATATGTGTTTTAAGTCCCAATCGAGCTTAAACTTGGTTGAAATCAGTTCACGACAATACCCGAATAGCTGATTCGTATCCACGTCCATGTTTAGCAGGCCGTACCCTTAACCATTAGTCTATTGACGCTTAATAGATACTGGCTCTACCTCTGTTAAATCTCTTTCCGAAAAAAAACGAAAAGAGCGTATAAATCTTTATAATAATTAACCATGAAAATTTTGTAGAACAAGTTGGGACGCTTTTAGACTTGCAATGTAATAAATAGATTGTAGTAAATTAGAAAGTTTAACAAGTAGTATAGCGCGTAGTTCACACGTTCAACTTGTGCCTTGTTGAACATGCAACAATATTCGTACTTGTACTTTCAACTTTAACTCGAATCCTAACTTTTTATATTTACATTTACATTTAATTTTGTAGAAATAGTAATTCAGCGTTCAATACAAACTTTTTTTCAATACAATTTTTTTTCTAATTTAAATTGCATTAAAAGCGTAAAATATACTAATGTTAGATAGCTTTTATACAATAACAATTATGTTTTAAATTTATTTTATTATTTTAAACCACACTAAAGTCCAATTCAATCCAGTTCAATAAATATATTAAAATAACTAAATATTATGACAAGGGCGCACATGGATCATGTTCCAAAATTCTTGTTATCTGAACTAAAACTCGTCCGTATGAGAAAATACACCACTTTCTGAAATTACATATATCGAGGACACGTATGAAGTAGTAATCTCTTGGAGAGGTTTTATCCTTTCAAATTCTCTTACATATTAAATTGTTATTAAAGTGTTATTATATACCAGCGGTTGCCCGCGGCTACGCACGCATTCGTTTCTTACTTTTCTCTGGATATTTTTGTAATTTGATTCCGCCTATAATAACTTAGAATTATAGGTAACATATGTCAAAGAGTTGTTATTGTCAAAACATACATTACCAAAGCAACCGATATTGTAAATGAAGGTTTTCTGTATTTTTCTATCCCTCGGGAACAGTTTTATTTGCGGGATGTGATGTCATTTTATGTACCTCTGAAATTGAAATTGTGAAAATTGAAACCTCTGAAATTGAAAATGAAATTTTTCATGATGATCGGTTGAGTCGTTAAGGAGTTAAAGCGTAAGAAACAAACAAACTAACACCTAACTTAACGAAAATACTCAAATGTACAGAACAGGTTAAGTTTACTTGTCAAACATGGGACTGTAAAAGTTTGACGAATAGTATAACAACACATTTGACACATAGAAATAAATTATCTATGTATTAAATGTGTTTTTCATATTTTGTATTTTCCTTTTCTTTTCTTACCTACTTCTCTTTTTACTTTCTCTGTCCTACTGGAGGGCATTGCAAATGTAGCTCTTGTTTCTTCTGTAAATGGATAGTGGTGGTTCTCTAAAAATCAAGCGAGTCGCTTGCTCGTTTTTAACCGACTTCAAAAAGGAGGAGGTTATCAATTCGATTGGTATCGATTGGATCCTCTTGTAAAAACATATCTGCAATACATTCATTTCATATACATTATTGACATACGATATAACACTAAAATGAGAATACTACAACATAAACATCATAATACTAATCTCTACTTGCCTACTAATATTATAAATGCGAAACTAACTCTATGCGAACTAACTGTCTATCCATCTCTTACGCTTTCACGCCTAAGCTACTAAACTGATTTAGATGAAATTTGGTACGAAGATACTCTAGAGTCTAAAAAACGACATAAGCTACTTTTTAATGCGAAAAAGGATTGCAAGGAGTTTAAATAGAGGATGACACTTTGTATGGAAGTTTCGTCATTTTTGAAGCTATAAGCTTGAAACTTATTTTTTAAACTTTTCATTAGATATAATATCGTCATAACAAGCAAAATACGCGCTGGTCGTGGAGTTGCGGAAAAATAGCCCCCTACTACTACTAGATATAAATAATTATGACATTCAAACTTTACCCTTAATAGGACAACATAAAAATCCCCTATTTTTATTTTATCCCCTAAACGGTAAAGTTTTTATAGGAATTGTATGGAAATATGCCTAAGTGTGCCTACCCGAACGGGCAGACTCGTGAGAGCAGACGACTGTACGAGACGCTAAGATAGTTAAAAAATTAGATAGTTAACGTTAACGACCAAAATCATGTCGGACGTAGAAATGTTGTCAGATACCTCTCAGCAGACAATATTATGAAAACTGAACACGTCACATCATACCCTGTAGAGTTTCCAACTCTTTAGAATTATCAGGAGTGTCTTCCTTTTCCTTCCCTTAATTATATTATTTGTCTATTTCATTTATGTTTAATTATTCATTCACACATCTGGTAAACAACTAAACCGTACGCGCTCTCTATAGCTTGCTAATCGGTACGTGTAAACGTATATAAAGTGTAACGATTTTTTTCCCTACCGTGCCAAAAGAAGTTTGACTTCAATAAACTATCCCACCTTTAACCTGACCTCGATAGACAGAGTTAGCAATCACTATCTATCTTTTATTGAGCTAAGCAGGTCCAAATGTAACAGAACGTTATTAAAAAAAAATGTTTACTGCAGCTAAGAATAGAATTACGACAGGCGGACAGACTCGAAATGACAGGTTTATTTTTCCCATACCTCAACTTTGTTTAATTTGTAAAAAAAACCTTTTTTCCAGTTATTTTCGTATACCAATTATCGAATATTAAATTGATATTTTTTAGGAACAACATTTAGTACAGTATAACAATTTATTTTATAATAACATCTAGTATTTTTAGTAGCAACATTTTATTTCGATAGAATTGGTTTATTGTGCCTATAAATCGATAAAAAGCTCCAATCGGTGAGATATCTATGTGCGCGATTGAATTGTTACCTCAGTGGGCCACCATTTCCGGTTAAAGTTTTCTCATTGCCTCTCAAAGTCCCATAGCTCATTCAGGATTCTGTTGGCACTCTGATATGCAGCAGTGGGATACGTTTTAGTGATACATATACTTTGATTCAACATGTATGTATTTTCGATACGAATTAACAAGAATATATAAGATATTCTTGTTAATTCAAATAGTCGAGTAGATCTTACATTCGAATCTTTTAGTACATTAAAATTGAACAATTTTGAAAAAAAATCTGTCCTGAACGCAATGCAAACCTTACACGGGCAGGATTTTAGGCTAGAAAAGCTATAAATACTTATTTTTCTTAATAGTATTATTATTATTTGTTTATGAGTAACAATACTATTACGTTCCAGCAGTAGAATCCTAAATGCCACATCTAGTATTTTTATTGTACATATAAATACAACTTGTTGCAACTATGAAATTATGGTTCCTGCGCGCTGGCTTTTTCTATTTAACTTTTGGTGTTGGTTTCTCCCGCAGCTCATATAACTTTCCGTTGCTACTTTTAAATTTGCAACTTAGCTTACGTTGTTAATTTCATTGAAATATATTTACTCGGTTGTTGTAAGCACGTGTTTTTACATAGTTATTGCTTGACCACAATCCGCATTTAATATTAAGTGACAATGTGGTCCAGATTACATTAAGTAGCTACTTTCTATCTTAGTGCTGAACATCAACAGTAATATATTAGTTCCTTTTTTTGTAATATTTGTGAAATCTTCGAAATTTTCACTCTCATCGGCAAATTTCAGACACAGAATCAGATAACTATTTGATGGTTGGGCGCGATAAAATGGTAGCTGATAATCATTGCTTGTAGAGACAGTTAATCGGCCTTTAATTTCTTTTACGGTTACTCTTCTTAAATCTCGACTGGGATCGACATAAATACAATCAATATAAGCTTATCACCAAGCTTACCAGCTCCCACACAGATGCAAAGCTAAGAGATTAAGATTAATAAATTCATTAAGACGATTCAAAAACTCGAATACAGAACTCATACATTCTAAGCTTATGATTCAACCATTAGGCGCTCGAGTTTCTTATGATGATTCCTTAAAACAAGAAGTTAACCTACTTCAATTAGCTTCTAAAAATCGGACGAAGTAAAAACAATGTTTAATCCGAAGTTTACATAAGAACGACGGGCAAGTATTTATTTAAAGCTTGGCACACCCTATTCGCACGAGACCGAAATTTATAGGGCCTTGCGGAGACTTCCGTCTGAATTATACCCCGGTGATAATGACGGGCTTTTAAATTCCAAATGGAACAATTTCCTCCGACAAATCTTAAATCTTTTTCATGGTACTTAAATATCGACGTATTAAGAAACGTTTATGCCGTTAGATTACGTGTCTCGTGGCTTTTAAAATCTAAGCCAATTTAATGGTTTTTTGAGGAAAAAAGTTTTTATAAAAACTTTGCAAGCTTAAGGATGTTTTGGTGTTAACATGCTTATAATTGTAACAAAACTATTTTTACAGATTTTATCGAGTTTATTTTACGTTTAGATAAGTTTTAATTTATGTAAAAGTAGTATTGTAGCTTTGTACCTTTCTATCACTTGTCATCTATCAGTTATGTATAAGTTATAATTATATAGTTATATTATAATAAATTAGAAAGAAGGCTACTACTAATAGTAGCCTTCTAGTAATTAGAACTCTTTCGCCTATCGCCAAGCTTTCGTCCAAGTTTTCCAAATATTGAAATGACTAACATGACGCCATGATTGACGTGGCGAACTATCGGACGCCAGAGATAGCCAGGTTTAGGTCGCTGAAGTGAGGCAGAGGAGCTCTTAGGCAAAGGGATTTGACCCAAATAATGATATTACACTTTACGTACAATGTACAATGTGTTAGCAACACGACTACAACGGTGAAAGAGAGAGAGGTGTGAGGTTATCTCCGTAAAGGGCTCACATTTAGCCATATATTTCTTTTAGGCACTTTATACCTGTATTTTTGTAGTATATACTTTATTTGCATATAGCTGTAACTTCGTGGTACAGATTGTCGTATATTCTTTATATATCGCTGTGTTTTTGTTTACCAACAAAAACCGACTTCAAAAAAACTATATTAAAAAACAACAAATGCACTTAAAAGTATAAAATAATTTTACGCAATTAAACAAAAGAATCAATTCTTAATCATATTTATTTTTGGAGTCGGTGTCGGAAATCCCGACAGTTTACAAACTGTCGACAACACATCGTGAAATTGTCACCTGATATTTTGTTTGCGTTATTACGTAAAAGTTTAAGTTAGAATGGAAGACAGTTGCCGGTTAATTTCTTTCGGTTGGACATGATAGTTATACATGTACAAAAAAATCTATCTTAAAAGATGTTTATCAAATAAAAACAAGGTTTTTTTTCGTTTGACATGATACCGAATTCCTAGTTATATATACAATGAAAAATTAACATGATAATATATTATTTTAACATAAGTTGTATCGAACGGCGACGCTCGAGTCATAAATTCAATACCGCAAAACTATTCAAATGTTATCTCTATGCACCGTTATGGTTAAACTTTTCGCTATACTTTACAAAGTCGAGCTTTGAAAATATTGTCGTAATGATTTACAATACTGTGTACTGTGATCTGCTGGTTCCAAATATTTTGTTCAAGTAACATCGTAGTGAAATTAAATTACAAACAAATCAAAATATTTGTATTACTTTACCAACAATTAAAAAAATATTATCTTTTAAAATGATGCTTAAATATCCAATAAAATCCAAATGACAATTTCATGATTTGTGTCTCTGGCATCGAAACACCTATGATATATAGGTTTTTCGACCAACCGACTGCAATACATATAGGTGATGCCGCCTTTGTCCAATGTTAGGCAATAGATGGAATACCGTAGATTTTGACTTTTATACGAACCTTTTAGCGTTGGTCACTACCGCTCGACTATTTCATCATTTTTCTCAACTTGTTTAGTGGAGTTAATCTATTTGGCAAATAAAGCGTCTATATTATATATAGACTCTTTAAACTCTTTCATTTCGGCCGAGGTGCTAACAAAAGTCGAGTCTATTCTCCGTTCCGCTTCGTCTGCTTTTTCGTTATTATATAATATTACATTATATAACATTGGTACCCAGAAGGAGTATGTAATATGTTTAAATGTATATTGTTTTATTTTTCCATACTCTAATTGCTAATGGTCAGCGGTGGTCATTGAACATAGTCCCTTGCTCGTATAGCGCCTCCTACAACAGTTAAATAATATCAACAATGTTACAAAAAATGAAGATCCTTGAGAAGATAATGTCGTATATAATTTAGACGAATTCGCCCCCTTTTCACAAGGGCGTCGTTTACGGGGTTGTATGGAAAAAAGATTTAGATTTTTAGTCCGACAATTGTTACGGGCTTTTAAACGAATACTGCAGTTATTTGCTAATATTTTCCATGATTTAATACATATACTTACGTGATGAATAGATGAATAAGTTATGAGCATTTCTGACTAAAATATCCATTAATTATATATATCCATATATTATCTTGCAAGAGGAAAGCCATTGTTCAAAAAACTGAACGAAAATTTCATTAGCATTCCATAGTTTATTTATAACACATTCGATTATAATAACAGTTACTGCAATACGTGGCTATACATCAGTTTAAGTAGGTTGCCTTGCAGGTATCACAAATGCCAATCAATCAGTCCTCCGACGGCCCATTCACATTCTAGTTAGTGCAATGTACACGAACCAGTACAATGTATAGCAATTTCGAAGTTACAGTTAAAATGTTACAGTTTTGGTCTGTCTATTGAAATTGAGTCCCGTAAAGTATGTATTTAATATTAAGTAGTATATATATTATAAAAAAAATATATTTAAACGATAAAATATAAATAAATGTTTATGAGGGTAAGAAACTTGTTTTTATATAACGGTAAATAAATACGACAAATGTTATCATGCTCCAAGGATTGATTGATAAACAAAATTCAATCACGTTCATGGCTGAGAAAACATTTCATCAATTCGACGATCTCAGCGGACTTGAAAGAACAAGCCAATTTACTTTGTAATCAAAAATCTCTTTCAAAAAATCCGTAACGTGTTTTATTCCCGTCGGTGTAGATACAAACAGCAATTATATGCTTAGTGGTAAAATATTACATCCTAATTTCTTGATAGCGATAATCAAAATCAGATGGTGACTGGTGTAAATTAGTTTTTTAAGACGTAAATTTATTGCAGCTAACAATTAAATGTTACAAAAAAAAACACGAACAAAACTTGCAGCAGGGAGTATACTCCAAAAATTTATTTTAATAAATAAATCTCATCAAAAGCAACGAAACTGGTAATATGTTTTACGGTGCAGATGTCCAACATTCGATTCCAGATAGCTATATATGAATTAATATAATGTAATATTTTTTACAACTCATACATACAAAATACCCGGCTATATGATTATCACATAAGATATCACGATGGAAAGTAGATATTCATATACATACGTTATCAATACGTGCGAAAAACATTGTCCTGACCCAGAAGGAAAATGTTTTCGTCGGTTAAAAATACTTGATAGATTTTGTGCCCATTGCGTTGTCTGGTAATATGCATGCTGATCACCCTTGATAGGTTGGAGGTATGTACGAGCTTGTTTTTTTTTTCATCGAAACTGAAATTTTGGTTGCAAACGTAGCTTTATTTATTCGATTTTATAACAGTTATACAACAAGCTTCTGAACACCGACCGTACGGAAGCAATTTCATGTAAAATATCATTAAAAGTTCTTTAAAAGACCGCCAATTAAAAGTCCATGTTTCCAATATGTACGAACTTCTAAATTCTTAACGAAAGTTATTACTAAGCCAATTATAGAAGAAATTTGAACTTTTTTGAGTTTTATAAGTTTCCTTATTTTCACTATTTCACGAAACAAATTTATGTGAAGTAATGATACTTAACTAGCTTAGATAACTTTATACGAAAAACAGCAGTAGCAGAATGTTTTCTCATGCAATTTTTTCGAACCAATTATGTACTTTGTAATAAAAAAGTATAATTATATGTATACTATTATAAACCTTATTTTAAAACTACCAAAACGGATGGTCGTTTCGATAGTTATACATCATTCATAGAGATACTTGTATAGAGTGCATCGGGGCGAATACGCTGAAAGCTATACATTATTAAATTTCCAGAGCAAAAAGCTATTGATGCTTAATAACAAAACAGTACAGTATTTTGTACGACTTCTTACTACATATTATTGTTATTAGTATATTTTAACGTCTATCACATAGTTACATTTTAGTTCTAATATATAATCTCTAATATTTCACTAGCAGTATCAATCCTAAGTTCAATGACAATTTGATTAAAAATTAAATAATTCTTACTAAATTTGAAGACAAATTATTCGAATAGTTTGATGTAGATTGCATGTTCACACATGTTGTTTTTCAAGTGGGAAATACACTCTACAACGCTGTACTAACCTCAACTACAAGCAATTTCGCGTTAAATGCGCCATAACAATATTAACCTAATAGTTAAGACTACGATTGTTAAACCTACACATGCGGCGCGCGATCTTAATTCGAGTATTGTTGTTAAATGTCTCCCAGAATAAACGTTTTGTTAAAGCTGTAACTAGAGATTACAGTAGAACCCTAGAAACTATAGATGACTCGGTGAATTTTGTACCACCCTATAAAATTTTGATTGATTTAAATAAATTCAAATGAATTGATCCGGTGGGCAAATCAACAAAGATGATTTCACGCACAGGATATTTCCACATGCACAACACGAGATTCGCCGTCTGGTCGCTTTACAATAACACTCACAATTCATACACAAAATCGAAACAGAATGTAAGTTTAAACAGAGATTATTGAGTTATTTGAGAGATATAAGTTTGAATAGAGAACAAATTAAAATGTTTCAAGACATTTCTTGACACGACATTTTGACCAAAGGAGACGTTATATTGACATTGGAATATTGACTTTACTATAATTATCTGTTGTATGTTTTTTATGCAATTGTTTTTCATAAAAACGTTATTTCTTTTTCCTATCGATCTCAATCCTCAATCCTCCGTCAATTCCTCTTCCGTTCCTATCACTTTCTAATTACAAAAGGGGGAAGGGGAAGAAGGCCAGAGGCCTCCGGTATCTCACTCATTTGACGAAACACAGAAATACTTCTACTTCATGCCTGTCTTCTGTGTCGTCTCCATACAAAATTGCATTAATTTAGACCTTAAATCCTAGGGATAAATCCTTTTTAATGCTCGTCTAAGTAATCAAAGAAATATCTGGGTTGGATCCATTTTATTTATTTTAAATTATAAATAGTAAATAGAAACATTTCTATAAGTTCTTTGAATTTATGAAAAATATATTTCACAGTACGCAATCAGCGCTGTTAGTTGAGTGGATTCTCGAACACCTGGATTAAAGCGTTTTTCTACGAAACTTGACCTATTTAAGCCCAACTAATGCCTACAGTGTAACAATTTTAAATCCGAACAAAAACAATTTGCACTATATAAAAATATTTGAAATAAAAAGAAGTAATCGTCTAGACTTTTCAATAATCGATTTTTTTTTGTTGAAAATATAACATTTAAAAAATAAAATGAAGATATTATTATACATAAATATAATAATAAAATAAATAGGTTGAAAACAATACTAAATCTTTTTTTTACGTTATGTAGCATAACTCTAGATATAATTATTCGAATTGTATGTGTAGTAGTATACCAACTATTATTTTTAACAAAATCAGTCTGAGATAATAACAAATTATATCGAGAATAATAACAGCGTTATTAACTTCTTTATTTGGATTATTATCGGATAGTTATTCAACTCGATTAATCGACCAACTCGAACAACTCCTTCAACTTGGACAACTCGATTAATCACACAACTCGATTAATCGTTTACCTCGTACAACTTGTACAACTCGATTAATCAATTAACTCGTACAACCCGATTTATTGATAATTTCGTACATCTAAATTAATCAATCAACTCGTACAAGTCGAACAACTCGATTAATCAATCAAATAGTGCAACTTGATTAATCGATAAACGCGTACAACACGTTCGCCTCATACAACTCGATTAATCGATCAACTCATTTAACTCGTACAACACGATTAATCGATCAACTCGTAAAACTCGAGGACAGGCCGTTCCACAGCGCGGCAATGCGTGGCAGGAAATTTCGCAAAAACCGCACTGTGGAGGAATGCCAGCCATCCAGGTGGTGTGGGTTACCTGGCGGTCTGTTGTGTCGTCCGATGACGAAACTCGGCGGCAGGAATCGTTCCAAAAAGTTATTCGGAACACTCCCCGTGGTATATACGGAAAAAAATGCAGAGAGAACTGACGTCCCTCCGCAACGCCAAAGTATCAAACCGATCGGTAAGAGCTCGGTCGTTGACGATTCGAGTCGGTCGCCGTTGTATGCGGTCAAACGGAAGAAGCTGGTATTGGGGTGCTCCCGCCCAGAGATGCGAGCTGTATTCCATTTGGGGCCGAACTTGCGCCTTGTATAATTGAAGGCGGTGACTCGGCTGGAAATTCTGCATCGCTTTACTGAGTACACCCAGCTTTTTAGAGGCCAACTTGGCCTTATCTTCCAAGTGACCGCGAAACTGAACGTCACTCGATATGTCAACGCCGAGAATACCGATACTGGCTGTAGCACAGGAGAGTGCCCTCAAAACGAAGATCCACGACAAAGGGTTGTGTTTTAGCGGTAATGGCCCAGACTTGTGTCTTTATGGGATTGAAATCGACAAGATTTTGTCGACCCCAATCAGAGACTTCAACCAATAGGATCTTCAGTTTAGACACAAGTGTGGTCCGTGTCTCATCGGCAGTAGCCCGAGAAACGTTAGCGCGGGCCGTGTACAATGCATCACACGTGCTATCGTCTGCATAACAATGAATGTTGCTAATTTACAGCATATCATTGATATGCAGAAGAAACAGGGTGGGCGACAGCCCTGTGGAACACGAGCATTAATTGGTTTCGGGTCAAAGCATGCACCATCGACAACGACTTTTAAATAAAGCTACCTTAAAAGCATAAAATCTTCTGTTTTATTTTACGGTAATATATAAGTTATAGGCGTTTATAAGTTTTGCAAAGTAATTCGAGTCAGAAATATAATATTTTTGACGTATCAGCAATGTATTTTAAAACTATGATCTGGTAACACTGAGTCAAACTTGGGAATTAATTCATCCGCAATTAGTAAAAATCAAATAAGAACGGGGAGCAAGAATTTTAAGAATCGTATAACGCTAAATAATTGAAAAATCAAAATAATTTGTGGTGTTATATGAAAACAAGTAATAATAATAAAAATATCAAGTTAAAAATTTGTTAAGATTATGTTGCGCAATATTGACATCGGGTAGGGGAATATATAGACACTGTAGTCTCACGCCTACACGTTCACATACCAAATGGCCAATTTCCAAGAACAATTTTAAATAATTTTACAAACAAGGACATTTTTATACAATTTTCGTTTTATTGATTTGTTTAATCCGATTAACATGTTCCTCTGCTAAATAATGGTCGGGTTTTGAAGGCCCTCAAAAGGTATAATTTAAGTTGTTTAGTACTTACAATATAACTATGGTAAATTAAATTACGCCTACACGTCTGAAATGATAATAACATCGAGGATCTAGAAATAAATCTTCCTGGTATTTGTACGATTTCTGTGATATTATTTCAACCGACTGACTCCGCATAAGTAAAATGAACGCCGTTCCTGCGCACACCACTAAATAAATACCTATTTCATTCCTTTTTTCTGCTTCGTTACTTCGTTTTATCTATAGTCTATAGCATATATGAAATAACATCATATCATATATATACAACATATTAAGATAATATTTTAAATTTTAATGATTATTTTTACTAACACTACTCGTTATTTAGAAAAATATATTGTTAGCTGTAACAATTTAATTAATGCGACCTACCATTTTTTTCTGTTACCTTCTATACAAAACATTGTAAAACGACACAGCTGGATATCCAGCTGTATCTCCAGTATGTATGTTTTCACAATGCAGCAAGAATATCTGTGTCGGTTTATCTTCTATTCATAGGAAGTGGAGTGGACGGAGCCGGGCTGCGCGCGTTGTCTGCGTTCTCGCTTCGTCGAATGAATAGCACAAGTAAACATTAAAGAGTTATTCTTACAATAACACCTTATTTGTGTATAAGCTCCTTTAATCTAAATCCTAAATTAATCCGTTGTGAT
>JWHW01018465.1:79344-94734 GCA_000931545.1 Papilio glaucus | reverse complement strand
AGTAAAAACTTCGCGCAAGTGATTTCAAAAGCCCCATATAAATTAGATTCACTAAAAATCGAGAAAAAAAAACTTTTAAACAAAAACAAAACCAACTTCAAAAAAAAACATATTCAAAAACAAGAAATGCGCTTAAAAGTCAGCTAAGGAAATACCAATATACGAGGATGCCTTAAGAAAACATTTTACAAATGAACTTTATACTATACTAGTGACCCGCCCCGGCTTCGCCTGGGTACCACTAAATATGTTGATCCGATTGCTACCAAACACAGCTGACACCGACTCCAAAAATAAATATGATTAACAATTGATTCTTATGTTTAATTGCGTAAAATTATTTTATACTTTTACGGTTTTGTTTTTGTTTAAAAGTTTTTTTTTTATTTTATAAATGTCCACTGTCAAACTTTTGTGATAGAATGGATATATTCTATAGTCGATAAATATATCAATATTTATAGGTACATTTGTTTATTATCCATTTAATATGATTATAAAATGTTATTTTCAAAATACCAGGTGCTAATGGAAAATCTAATTAGTGAACACTTTCACAATAATAGCCGGTAATTTACGAGCCTATTGGACTTAATGCCTCTTCGGTTCCTGCTTTGTTTTTTTCTAAGCGTTTAAATTTACGAAACACACTTTCAGTATATGCTCTGTTTATTTTCTGTTTTGATAAAAAAACGATTTAGAATTTGCATTTTTTTAACGTGGGTGTCGATTTTTGAGAAAGAACGTGCGACCTCTTTTCCTCGAGAACTAGAAAAACGATTAATTTACATTAGAAATGTTATTTTATGTGATCGATATGAAGTTAAAAAAGAGAGGTTAACACTCGCACCCAGAAAAAATATATAACCTAACTTTACCTACGTTTTGTCATCTGTCAAATGAAAATATTTAACTCGTTTGTAATCGCTAATTTCGTCCACTTGTTTCTGATTTCAACTGCTCTTTTCCAAAAATAGACCGCCTCTTATGGTTGAGAAAACATGATTACAGTTATTTTCTTATGATTGAATTATACTATTAAATAATCACTTTCTATATTCGTATTCCTGATAGAAGTATTAAAAAATAAAACTACAATTTGTGTTAGTTTGCCTTAATGTCAAGACACTTTAATATTTAAAAAATATTAGATGAACAAATAAAAAAAGTATTGACAGTTAGATCGATTAACTAACTAAAGGAATTACTAAGTGACAAGACAAAGCAATGCTAGTATCATCAAATACAGCAGAAGCAGCTCAAAATACATTTTTAGACTTTGTACATCATGGTTAAAGAAACATAATTTAAGTATTATTTTCATAAACACCTACACAAGAATCTTCTTTGTCTTTCGGCACTCTGTAACGTAATGCCTTTCTTTTTGCAAATATTAATCAACGGCTACATAAATAAAGTATTCATCTTACACGAAACGTATGTTCGTACAGTATACATCGTACACTTGAATCCAGAATACCTATTAACAGATGGTACAGCCCGTAACAACAATATCTGTTGCGTGAAAGGGCCAAAGTGGAAGTATTTTGTGAGTCGCCTGATAAGTAAGTTGCCGAAGGCTTAATTCTAGTCCTCTTCACCTTCCTATCCTTCTCTAATAAGTAAAGGATGGGAAGGGAAAAGGTTTTAACGGAGGGGGGATGGATGGGGAAAAGAAAAATACTTTTTTTATTTATCCCTTCCTCTGTCCTATAAAGGTAGACTACGCATGGGCTTAGTTTGTTCCATGCATGTTGTGGCTATGGGTAGCGGTCACTCAACATCAGGTGAACCGCATGCTAGTTTGCAACCTCTTAGATTTTTTTAATTACAGAGACAACCAAATAAACAAACTGGTTGTAATAAGAAAGATCGAGGGCAAAAGATCACGGGGGTAATCACCGTTGGTCCGACCAGGTACAATCCTTGTTGGGAATCGACATTCCGCCTGCCTTGAGACAGAGCAGTATGGAGTATGAAGAAAAACAGAAAAGTCGTAAATATTTCCATATACGTATTTATATTAATTGAAATGAATATGAAAGTGGTTATGTATGTAAGTACTCCTAATTAAATCACCGTTTACAACGAATAGATTTTATTTTATAGGCCTTAAAAACAGGTCCGCCATTAGTATTGTAATTAGTTGAAAGCGTTTCGCGTTGAAGTTGTTAGTGTAATTTCTCCAAACATAAAAGCAAATGAATTAGTTATTCAGATCCCGCTCTGTTTATTTTCTAATGAAATACATAAATTCAATGGTCTCAATACACTTTCCAATAAGTATGTAACAAATATTTTATTGGGTTAGTCCTTTTAATTGGATATTATCCATTAAAGAAAATAAAAGTCGTGATTAGAATTGAGATAGATGTGTTTCGTGATTTAAGCATGTTAGAAGAATTAATGATGAAACTGACATAAAAAATTCAAAAGTTATTTGACATGTTCAGTTTAATAATTAGCTGCTTGCTTACTTCTATAAAGCGTAAAATAATATACAAAACTCTGAAACACAGTTGAACAAAGTCAAGTAGCAGTGTGAAAAATGGAACTTTGTAAAAAAAAGGGTAGTTGAAATGTGTTCCAAGCATGATAATTTACGTTTACTCATGAATAAGCATAAAAAATATTTAAAAAAATCCTGCGTTTCTATTAACGTTGTGATAGGCGTAATTAATATACAATAAATTAGCTGAATTTTAAGATTTATTTCATTTCTATGCATAGTCTGGTAAAACTGGGCATTGTTTTTTCTTAAAGGGGCATACAAGCAGTGAATCACCCGATAAGTAATCACCGCAGCCTTTGACCAGCCACAGCACTGAGGAGCAGCTGTGAGGTGGCTTAAGGGATCCGAAGGAATCGAATTTCCCTGGCAAGAAGTGATTTTATTGAGTATACCAACGTATGGTGAAGAAAGTTACGGGAGGGATATGGAATAGAAGGAGGGAGTACGATATTTAATTTTAATCATTGTTCACATACAAGTAACATCCACGATTTTCCTAACGTGGCATAATGCCAAGAGCGCAATTCTATAATAAAAAAAAACATAATGCAATGGTTCCGCGATATACACGCGGTGTAATTATATCTTATTTAGTAAACTGTATTAGCGTTGCTATAATATAGAGTTTAATCCGAAACGCTTACAAATAATTGGTGAAGACAGATTCGAAGAAACCAATTGTCCGAATGCGAGGTTGTTTCATTTTACGAGTATTAATTTCATTCTCCCAGATATGTAGCAATTAAATCTTAAACGAATTAATTATTCTCGTAGCAAATAAGAAAGAATATTTTTTGATATATTGAGTTGTTATTTCAATAAATAATATCTCACAACCTACAGCGCTATTTACGTAGAAATTGATGTCAATAGAGACCAAATTTCGATTACCCTTTTTGCATATTTTATATGATTTTACACTGTTTTGGAAAACATATGATGCTATTCTAAAACAGCTACAATGCGCCTTACACCACTTGTAGAATGTTTTTGAGCAAATATATTATATATGTTCGAATATATTATACAAAGCGAAAAAGATCTTTGCTTACTCAAGGTAATAATTCGACGGAATACACATATTTTCTCGATCGGCTGTGAAACATTATTTTATTTATTTCAGTTTCAATGAACGTCAAGCCAATAATCTACAATCGAATCGTACAATTGTACAACACACCTAGCAAAGTAATATCGTAAATCATACTAATAATAACATAGTAAGACTACTATAAGAACGTGCCGGAAGCCGTGCTTGAAAATAACCGCGCTAGGCTCTACTGGGATCGACCCATCATCACGGACAGGACTTTTCTCGCGAATAAGCCTGACATCGTGTTGTTGGACCGGTCACAGTCTTGGGTGTTCTTGGTCTACATAACCATCCCATATGACGAGAACCTCGTGAGCACCGAAACAGAGAAAAAGAGAAAATACCTGGACCTGGCGCACGAGGTGACCGACATGTGGGGATGTTTTTCGACTGAAATCATCCCGATAGTCGTTTCTGCGAACGGGTTAATCCCAGTCAGCCTCTCCGGACATTTGAGGCGACTGGGACTCCGGGACGGTGTGCTCCGAGCGCAAATGCAGAAAGCGGTGCTTCTCGACACCGCGTGAATTGTTCGCCGGTTTCTCTCCCTTTTGCCCTAACCCTCGGCCGTTTGGTCTCCCCTGCCGAGGGCCTTCCGTCTGGTTGGGATTTATTTATCTGTGTATTTATATATTGTACATATTATATGTATTTATTTGTGTAATGTATTGCATATATTTATACCCAACCAGACGGAGAAAACATTTTAACCCAAAATAATATAATAGGAATATAGTGTAATAGTTTTCAAGTCTAGATATAACAAGTTTCTCACATATATACGTCTCTCGCTTTTTGCACTCCCATACACATCTATGCTCGTAGGACCCTTCTTATGCCAACCTTCTTGTCTATACAGACATATATGCACCTATAAGGACATATATGGAGGACCATTGTCTTGCCCCTCACTGTCACGCCATTAAATTTCACTCGACCCTCTTATCTCAATCATCATGTTATCAGACAATTTAACTTATCTACGTTGGTCACGAGCAGGTTAAAACGATAACAATGCACAATCTTCAACGTTATTACTATTGTACACAGAAAATGTACGTAAACAATATATTTTGGCTTGAATCTTTTTTATACGTCACCGAGGTTTTTTGGGAAGTTCCCATAATAAAATGTGATTACGTGAGAACATAGGGCTTGGCCCAAATTAATGTTTACTGCAAATTGAAGTTTTCCATTGCTCTGGTCGATTTATTTTGTGAGCGTTTGCGGTCGCTATACCCAGCATAAAAAAAAAAGTTTAGATATATAGTTTTTTGGCACAATTAAATTTCAGTTTCTACTAAACTTTGTTTGTAGCTCGCATTGAATTACATATTTCTTCCAAGCGTGTTTCGGTTTAATGATAAATAATAAACGGCATAACAAATTTATACTCTCATCTGTTATTTAATTGGTACCTAGATTATATATTAGATAATATATTTATTGATAAATCAAAAGTGGGTTGCTGAACTAAAGGTCAGCAACTCACTTGTGAATTATCAAAGTAACTATCAAGTCACTCGGGGTCCCGATCAAATAACAGATGAGTATATAAATTTATTAAGCCGTATCTTAGAATAAAATATCTTTCAAATCAGGTCTACAAAAATAAAACATCAGTAGTAGTTTAGGAGCAGTGGGGGCTCAGTGGTTTAGGCCCCGACTTACGTACTGTAGGTCACGGGTTCGAACCCAGACAGGCGCTTAACTTTGTGTTAATTTATTTCATCACCCCTGCTCCAAAAACGGTGAAGGAAAACATCGTGAGGGAACCGGCATGTGTTAGAACCAATAAATTCGAAGACATGTGACTTCTACCAACCCGCACTGGGCCAGCGTGGTGGATTACGGCCCCTTCCCTCTCTCGGAGAGGAGGCTTGTGCCCCTGCAGTCGGGAACATTCTAGAAAAAGCTGATTTATTATTATAGTAGTTTAAAGCACGGTATTATTTGATTAAGGTTGTGGGTTTGAACATGCTAAGTGATGTAAAATGTTAGATTCAATGTTCCAGACATCACTAAAGATATTTACAATTAATATTTTGTATTTTATTTTATCAACTGTGTCATAATGATTTGTCCCTGATGCCACCAAAATCGTACTTATGATATCACTGTTACAGCGTTATAATAGCAGAATTGATTGCCGGAACTCTATAAGTTTTAAACCGTACAAACCTCCCAAAGGTATATATTTACTCACGTCCCATGGCGACATAAGCCGAAGATTACTTCTGGTGCCATCATTTTTAATATTCAGAGTCGTCTATAGTTCTTAAAGGTCTCTCTATCATCATATTGCTGAGTCTATGTTCATAATAGGTACTTTCAGCGTAACCAACATAGATACACGTACAACTCATTGCAAAACTCCCCGCCGAGTAATATAAATTTACGATAACTTGTATTGAACAACGACGGCGCGTCGTAAACATCACGCCACAAACTATTCAAATGCTATCTCAATGGACCGCCTTTTACGATTTAACTTCTCGCGATACTTTACAAAGTCCATCTTGGAAAACATTTTTACGGAAAATTCGTTTTGGGAATGCTCAACGTGTAACTGTACGAAAATGATGCCTTATATAAGAACACTTAAAAGTATTCTTCACAGTCATTATAACTCACTCAATCTAAAAGAAATTTTGTCTCTTATGCCCGCATTTTTCTACATTGCACTTCTGCGACAAAATAATCGCTCGATATAAAGTTGTAGTGTGCGCTAGGATTTAAGCTAAATAGTTGGTAGGAATAATGTTTAGGCCGTAGGCTGTTATTAGTGCTACTATAAATTATGCCATTTTAACTTTCAAACCAGTGCAAAAAATTGATACGATACTATTTCTATAAGGATTGATACGTGGTAGGGGTAAGTGTCAAATTACTCTCTAATGTACCTAGCTGCCGCTGTTACCTTGGTGAGCAGACGTTACAACAGATAACAAAAAAACAAAGAAAAATAACATATGCCAATTTTCCATAATAAATATAAAGTCAATGAAAAGCAATATTGAATTGCAATTTTACTCCATAGCTGACCTTATCACACGTCGAGTTAATATGGGATTGGAAATTCACCTGTCACGATAAGCTTTAAACCAATATTGTGCATTAAAATATAATAGCGGATTAAAGGAATATACAGGAATTCCGCTCAGCTTAATTTATTTATTATTTCACCCACAATATCTTTATCAACCTTTATAATACTCGTATTAGTATAGACGAATGTTAATCATGATCAAAGCATTGGAATACCAATAGTTCTATATTTCTTTTACCAAATAACACGTATAATGACGGCCCTAAATAAACAATACAATATTATTGTTAGTCCAACCACCACAAGGAAGGTCCTGAATAAATAGAACTAACTTAAAACATTCACGGCCCACCGGTGAACATAATCAAACTGATGACCTTTATATAAGTAAACCTACCAGCATTGTCGTCTAATTGCTAAAGCACAATGCAAAGAAAAACTATCAACGTTGTATTTCTTAATTATATAGGATAATATACAGGATGGGCAAATGTAAATACTAAATTAATTACGCCCTTCGCCTTAATCTCTTTTTTTAAGTGATATAACTAATTAAATCAATACATTTTCTTCATAAAGGCTATATTATTCAAGCATAAAATAATTAATATCTTACCTAAATAAGCTCTCTCAATACGAATGCACTATTACATTTTTGTGGCATTTATTTTTCGTGCAAGTGACAACTCTGGCATTTAAAAGGTGTGGCCTATGATTGTTCGTATTAATAAAAATGGAGCGATAAACAAAAGAATAATGTGTTACCATTGTGCAAACCCACGGGTAAATTTCGCGAAATTTTTAGACGAAAAAGTGTACACCTAATGTCAAGAATTCGAAGAGCGATCAAATAAGTTTTTTTCTATGGAAGAAGGTGGCGAACGAGCAAGCAAGTCACCTGATATTTATTAACCCCCACCCATAGGCATCTGCAACAAGCTAATGAGTTGCTTGCGTTGTCTACCTTTAACGGACAGAAAAGGAAATAGACCGGAAAAAAGATATTTCCTTTTCCTAGCCAAACCCTTGCCCGTCAAATACTCTTCACGGTCCCATCCTTACCTTATTGAAAAAGGATGGGAAAGGGAAGATGACTAGATTTCCGATCCGGCACCTCATTCATCAAACGAAACGCAAAATATTTCTACTTTTCGCCAGTCTTCTGTTAGTTCGTGGTATGGAGAAACTTGGTTAATTATGGATCTAGGGTCTCTTTGATGACTATTGTCGGTCGATCTTTTGAAAAAATTATTGGTGTAAGGAGATGTAACCGAAAACTCGAAAAAAACATCTTCGTCGTCATAACATAAAGTCTTCATCACAGCATGGGAATCAACATTGAATCATAAAAAGACATAAACCAATTTTACTAACAGACTTTTAACAGAAAGCAACATATTATCAATGTTTGGTTTTATTTTTAAAAGATATCTTTACAATTATTAAATACTTGACCTTATTGACAATAATAATTCCATAATTATTAAATTAAGTACTAGAATTATTTTGTTAGCTACAATTTATAGTTACGGATGACATCTTCTTCCTGGTCGCTTCACTCTTGTCTGATTGGTCGTGATTATCACACTCCAGCAGATTGGGCAGCAGACAGTACCCGCCGCACGACGTTCCGCCACCGGTGCCTGCTGGCCGTTATCGGGCACATTCGTGTACGAGAGCACCCACCACAGCCTTAACTTGATCCATACATCATATAGGGGATCTCCCCCGTGGTCTTGTGCCTAAAAACTTTAGACTTTTCTTCATCCAAATAAATCCGACCGCGCACTTGAGTAGATAGACGCTCTTTGATGCCAAACTCATTAAGACTGGAGGAATTTGTTCGGAACTCGGTCCAGGAGGCCCTGAGCATTTTCCTCCAACACCACATCTATGTTATGGGTTACGGTTTGCCGTAGGGTCCATGATTCGGCGGCGTATAGAAATATTGGAAATACTAACGATTTTAAGAACCGAACCTTTGTGGCTTTTATTGTTTCTGTTCTTCCACATTTTCTTGAGCTTGGCCATTGCACTTCTGCTCATAGCCATGCGTCTTAACTTCATCTATGCAGCTTCCTTGATTCGAGATGAGAGCCCCAAGGTAGATGTAGGATTGTACGACGTCTCAGCTATTTTTTATTGCAAAATGATTGCCGACAATCATCATCTTGTTTTTACTACTATTTATCTTTAAACCAAATTCTAGGCTGACACGTTCAATTTTCAGGAGAAATTTTTTCATGCGGCTACTACTAGTGGCAAAAAAGATAATGTCATCTGTATATCTATCTATGTATATATATCGTAGATTGGCAATTTTGTATCCACCTTTGGTTACACAGTCCGAGCAGTCTTCAAGAGTTATATAAATATTATAATTATCACCGTGTACATTTTGAATAGAAGCGGGAAAATTATGCATCCTTGTCTGACTCCAGCACTGGGGTGAAAGCTGTCCACGAAGACTTCATCTGTTTTCAAAGACGCAGTTCAGTCTTCATAGAGCCGTCTAAGCAATAGTAATAAGCGGATGACGTCACGTGGACCTAGTTTTGAAAAAGTCCCAATATTTATTTTAAGTAATATTCATATTTTAAATTTTGCTTTCAAAATTGTAGCACACGTAAAAGATATAAATCATGGTAACAACGGCAAATCGCTGCAGTGTTCATTTAAAAGCCCGTCCCAATTGTCGGACTATAAATCGGGCTCTCTTCTCCACGCGACCCTGTAAATTACGTCTTTCTGTGAGGGGGGCGGGTCCGTTTAAAATATGTATGACATTACTCTCGAAGGTCTAAAAACTTCACTTTCATAATATCTATAGATATTACAGTCTAATCAAAATAACAAGGTTATGTTTTTAATTGATGTCGAATACGCCTAAGGGTGACATCATAACAAATAATTTACGAATAAAAATAAACTTGTTAAGCATAGAGAAAGAAATTTAAAAAAAAAATGTTAGCCGTCATGGGACGCCTGGCAGATGAAAATATATATAAATATGTTAATAAAATCTAAGATAAAAATTAAAATAGTAATTAATAAAAAAAAAATAATTAATTGAATATAATATTAATATAATTATTAATTTAATAATTTTTAAAACTCTACTACATATAAAATATATGTATACCTAAGTATAGCGTGGCGACCCGTCGCCACGGCAAGCGTCGCCACGCCAACAATTCGGTTTACAAGTGAGCTTAAAGATGTTTCACATCAAAAATAAAACTTCCCACAAACAAACGTTAAAATGCTCGGCATGTTGCCGTTCTGTTCTGAATATCTCTCGAATTTTGTCGTTGCAATGCGTATTGCAAAATAAATGCATATGTGCCCCATGTTTTCATCCGATTATAAGGTGAAGTAATCTAGAAAATAATTCCACTTGACTGCCGTCTATTTTTTTTCCCACATAAGATAAAAAACTTAATCATTAAATGAACTCTGCGCTATACTTAATAATTTGATATTGTTAAATATCTACAGATATTTATTATATTATCCCTCATAAGCTTTTACTTGAACTGTATGTAGGCCAATATGTCAATGTCACGGTACGAGAGTTCGATTCCTCGCCAAAACAAAAGTTTTAAAATTACTGGGCCAACGAAACATATGTACGTACCGTCTGTTGTTTCGCAATAGCGAGCGTAATTTTTGTACATCACAATTGGGGGTAGTTAGTATTGTAAAATCCTGCGTAGCACGATAACCAATAAATTGAATCTTCATTATATAAAATAAAAACACCTGATCCTTTAACCTGATCTCAAACGAGAACCTTAACTTAAACGAACCTAAAGGTAAACTTTCAATGGACTTTGAAGTGAAAAATCTTACATGCAACATATAAAATAAAGATCAAAGCGCCCTGACCCCGTTATATGAACCGGGACAAAAGCTTTTATCACAAACGACGGCATTCAACTGAAACAACTCTGCACCATAAAAGAATCAATTGAATGCGACCGTCCGTTATGAAAAAATTATAGAATATATAAATACTTTTGTTTTCTTCTTTATAAAATAAAATGTTTAATTATCACATATTACAAAACACCCTCCGACGTTATTCAGACAGAGACATAATCTGTCTGAACGGGGTAACTGGAAAACTACTAGATGACACTGCATACGGTTTTATTTCTACGTCCTCCAACATGATCGGAGGCTGTGCTAACTTCTATCCGTTCATACCAGTTCTCGCAGTCATACCTCTCGTACTTTTATTCTCTTACTGCTATTTCTATCATTCGTCATATTTTATATCACTATGGGTGGGTTTCCTCTTTACTAATCTCTCTAACACAGGGTAAAGTTAAACGGTTTTCACCAATAGACTTGAATCGAAATAATAAAGACCTATGAAGTGTGGAAAAGGGACATCATTTTCCATAGTACACTCCGTGAGAGATAGAGATGCACAATAAAGTACTATGTCAATGTTTTTTCGAGTAAGAGGCCACAGCGTTCATCAGCTTGCTTGTTTGCGTTTTCTCAATTTATTTATAAATCTTGTAGAGTTAAGGGTATGTATGGTGTGTTGTTGTGTAGGTAAATAATTGTGACGTGAGCAGACGAAACGATATCGACTCCATACTTTCAAAAACTAAATTATACTGACATAAAATGTACGTAATTGATAAAATACTTGACTTTCTTTTTTATCTTTCATCCGTAAATTATAAATAAGTGCCAAAAATGTATTGAATTATAGGTTCTCGTAAAAAGTACGTGAAAATATGGTGGCGATCTCGTTTTATATTATCTACTCTAATTCCAAGGAAATGTTTCCTTGATTTGTACTGCAAAAATCGATTTTCTTCTGTGAGTGAGCTGAGTGAGGTGAGCTTGCAAGCTCACGGACCCGAACATGTTTCCTTAAAAACTGATATTTCTCATACTTCCTTTACTGAAAATATAGCTTATTTTGATGTAGAAGTGTGATGCTCACCACCACCCACTACACTCACTACATATTTTTTTTCGAAAAGTGGTATTTCTCTCTACTCAAAATTTGTAGTCAAACCGAAATTGTTTCTGGTTTAGGTAAACAGAAGTTAATATTAATTTTAATAAAATTTTACCTTTCAGTGTAGATCATCGCCACTCATTACACATTCCCTGACTAGAAGAAACTGAGTTGTAGGTACTAAAAATATGATTAGTTGCGATTAGAGACCATTCTACGATATTTAAATACATTTGGTTTTCATTTTAAACACGTTAGGGATGGTGAGCTCCAGTCACCCTTCAATATGGGGATAGAATCGTCTTTTATAGTACAACTTCAGATTTTTTTTTGGATAACGTAAAAATTAGACCACTACCGCGTTTAGGTCATGGCTATAGTATATATATATAGTATCGCTTTTCATGAAAATTTTATGTGTTGTGAATGGTTTTATAGAAGTGCAAGAACTTGATTTGCGAAAGTCCCAATATACAAATGTAATGAGCGGAATTTGAAGTTAAAAACAGATATTTGCTGAATATCATGAAGAAAAAGTTACTCAGTATTTTTTTTTAGGTTAGTATACCAATTTGGGTAAATCAAATCAAATCAATCAAAATTTGGGCGTCAAATCCCGGGGCCCTAGACTGCAGCATAGCCCCGTATGTAGATCCGCCCCCGCAACTTGAACACTGTACAAAATCTAGGACAGGGTGTGATATATGAGCGAGTTCATACTCCAACTGGCACTTGACCAATTTCGGGTGTCTGTCCCATCACCTTTTTTCCTGGCTTGATCCGTGCCTAAATTTTATTCCAACTATTATTGAGATCAATAATATTGGCTGCATCGTGTCCGGCTTTAACTTCGTTTGTGAACAAATTATCTAAATGCCTTTTTGTAATTTCGTACTTGAAAAATAAATGTAGTTAACATTCAATGCAAAGCTTTCACAAACTCAGTTTTACATTTCTTTTCGGCGGGTAAATATACAAAGATTATACACATACACATATATAAATATTGCACATGAGGATGGCTACTGTCACAGGAACTCAAACAGAAGAGATCATTAATTGGGAGTCTCCCACATAATCCTGTCTTCCCACCACGGGAAAGGATGTCTACATTTATTTCCCCCTTAATATAAAAGAAAGGTTGAGTTTTAAAATACAGTGGACGTCAGTTATAACAATGATAAAGGCAGCAATATAATTCCGTGCCTATAGCCAGAAGCCAAGTGTTAGTACGGAATGTCCTAGATCAACTTATTCTCCTTGTTGTACATTGTGTATACATTGTCGCACTCGTATGGCCCGCCGCCGCATCCCTTTACGTGCCTCTGATACCTAAAATTGTGTATATGTCTCAGACTTATGTGATGTTCCGAGCCGCCATTAAATTTGTTTCAGGGAATATATTATGTTTTAAGATTAGATTTTATTGTAAATTTGGATTTCGAAACAAGCATAATTTCTGAAGTATAAGTCAAAACTATTGTCAAACAGTATATGTACAGGCAAAGAATGGCTTTATCTTATAAAATATTTATTGTACTAACAGGTAATTATATCCAACAATCAGTAGAATAAGTTCATATAGAGAATCCCCTACAAACAGTACCACTATATTTTGTAACTTACTTTGGCTCTTGCTGCTTTGTTCTTTCAACACGCCCAAACCATACGTAAAAATTGATAATTATTAAAATATATTTCGCTAAATGAAACACTCAAGTATACTTATGTTAAGATTTATTCTTGGCTAGCATCAACATTCTCTGTCTGCAAGCCCTTGATGGAGGCCACTGGCACGTAAGTCACAAGTGTGAATAGTTTGTGAGCTGAGTCCTCATCATCATTGCGTCTACGCGATAGCCTCACGCGAACACGGAATGGGACATTTCTGGAAAAAATAAATAAAATAAAATTAAAGATACTGCTTCATAGTAAAAGAGTATAAATGTAGATGGATCACTGTAACCTAGAGAAATTATTGAAAAATACACCAGTCACCAAACAGTTTAATTACAAGTAGTGACATGGTTGTGATAAAACTTATTAATACTATTAAAAGTCTCTTCAACAACCAAAAGTTCCCTCATCACCTAACTTAAAATTCTTGGTATTATAATTTTAGATCAAAAAGTTGTCTTAGTTGAAATATAAATATAAAACGAGATTATGGATTTCCACTTTCACAGTCCTGGCACACCTCTCTTGCTTCTACATTCATACATCTAACTAGTTGGGTCATAAGTTCTGTCAAAAACTTTAATTTTTAAATTGGCAAATACTAGCCAAATATTGTTTGACTAATTAAAAAAATGGAACATTTGTGCTTTCCGAATATAAAAAGAAATTAATTATCATTCATTACCAAATGTGGAGTGGTCGAAGACACTTGAAGAAAGTAACATTAAACAAAATGATATGGTGTATGCCCACAGCAGTGAAGAAGAAAATACTGTCCTTACTAACATAGTGGAACCTCTTTCTCGAACAATGTTCGAAAACAGACATTGGGTGTTTCAACAGGACTCTGCAGCAGCTCATAGGCCACAAAGCATGTAAAACTGATTGACTGCCCATGGAATCAACTTTATTGGGCATGAAGACTGGCACTCTTCTAATCTAGATTTAAACCCACTGGACTACAAGATATGGCAACATTTGGAGGAGAATGTCTGCATGAAACCTCATCAGAATTTGGAGTCTCATCGAGCATGTCTGGTTAAAGCAGTAGCAGAAATATATATGAAAGTGGTGTGTGCTGCCATCGATGACTGGTTGCATTGATTAAGTGCATGTATTCAAAATGGGGGCAGATGTTTCAAATAATGTAAATAAAATTGTATTCTACATTTAATTCCCTTTCATTTCATATATAATTTTCTGAATAATTAATAAAAAATGTAACATGAATTACATCAGAAGTTTACAGACAGTACTTATGACCCAATTAAGTAAACAAAGTAACAATGCTATTTCTCAATCTATAATTCAGTGTCACACCAAGTAACAAACTTCTCAGAGACCACATCTCAACTGCATTAATTTTACTAGCATGCTTGTCCTACCATACCAAAGTATAACTCCCATGCATTAAGGAGGGTACTAATAAGGCATTGAATATTGCGAGATGTGCCTTTATAGATACAATCTAGTTCTTCGCTACTGTGCTTTTTGCCCCATTTGTTTTATTTCCATCATTCATTCTGTATTCAATATCTTTCATATTTGATAAAAATGCACCCCAAATAAACAAACTCATCCATCTGTTTCTCTTTTCACCATCTATCTTCAATCACTTAAAATTGCAGTACACATAATGCGGGCAAAAAAATTATAAATAGTGTTCTCAATTCCTGGGCATTACCTATGTTTTTTAAATTTATTATTATAAGGCAATACATAGCTATTTAAAAAATTATAAGTGATATTTTTTTACATATAACTTTCAAACCGTGGGTTTCCGCTAGTATATAAACTTGTTGCAATACAAGGTTTTCTAAATCTTTCTCTTTCTCCCTGAAAAACTGAGATGAAAATATGTTTTGTATGAATTTTTTCGGCAGTGTAAACCCACGGTTATCCAAACCTATATTCCTAGTTCAATTTTTGCAATACTAGTCAGAAAAAACTTTTTAAGACATTATTAACTTAAGACTAGTTTTAACTAGATTTTGGCTAAGTCTGGCCTTTTTAGAATAAATTCAATGTATTAAAACTAACGCACAAAGAAACCTATCCCATAATTAATTTAATTT
>JWHW01018465.1:34052-67744 GCA_000931545.1 Papilio glaucus | reverse complement strand
CTAAAGAGGAGATTATTATAAAAACTTGCAAACTGTTGTAGTTCCATTGTGCGGCTCCAAAGAGCTCTTGACGAGCCTTTGAAATACGAACAAAAGTATGATAACAGTGAAGACGAATGATGGAATCAATGCGATAAAATGCAAATCGTGATTCTACTTTTGAAATATAGAAATGAACTCACAATTATTTTCATAACCTATAAAAAATTGTGAGTATTTTTCTATATTTATTTAACGTATTTAACTAGTAATTAATGATGCCGTATCCTCACGCCAAATAGTAGATTGTAGACTCTAATGTGATCCGGCTCCGCCGCGGCATAACGTTATTTCACTTAATACTACGAGTGCATGGACTTTACGCACAGCAGTGACAGATAACGCGAAGGCAGATATTGATAAACCTGTAATTATATTGTGATGCACATTCCGATTCGGCCGATAGATGGAGCGGACCACGCGATCATCTATTTATTTGAACCTAGCACCATCAAATCAACGGCATATAGCCATCTACATTATTATGATGATGTTTAATCGCCTATCCGTCTTAGATAACTCAACCGGATAACTATAACCGTCAGTATCTGTATCGTAAATTATTTGCAAACATTATTCATTGTTTGAAAACTTTTTAAATTTAAATACTGTCTTGATTTTAATCAAAAATGTCGGTGCAAATATGTGGCGGAGTCGAAGTGTGAGAGGGTTCCGCGCATGTGCGGTTTGGGCGTGTCTGTCGGCCGTAGTCGCTTGCCGGCAGTTCCGCACCGGCACCGACGTCCGGACCCTCGCACTCTCCGACCCTAGGTGCGTAGGAGCTAGCCTGGTAATGTATTTTATTATATCTTTTCTTATACTTTAAATGTATAACTTGTATTAGACATTTGGGTAGAGTATTTTTCGCTTTTTTGCTTGTACAACTAAAGATCAACGAACCCATTGATGAAATTACGCGTTTCCATTTTCTGATAGCAACCTACGCAAACATTTGTGGTTATAACTAAAAAAGGTGAGGTTTGTGTATTAACAACAGTGGTTTTATCTAGTTTTAGTAATTAAAGTACAAAGTCATTATCTATGAGTTAGATGAAGTGTAAGCTATTAGTGATTAGGCTCTATATTTAGTGTTGAAAACATTATTTTGTCAAAACAAATGAGTGGAATAAAATTTTACCGGCTTATCCAAGTAAGCGATTTATTCTAAATATAATCAATTTCCTTGTTTTATAATAACTATCTTGATTTTGGAACTTGTTTCGATATTATTTTTTAATTATTGATTATTGGTGTACCTTCTAGAGGCGATGAGCCAGTGGCAAAAAAAATAAACTATAACAAAATGAGATGTTGAGGGTTGTAACTTTTGAATTAATTGAAGAATTAGTGATGGTGGGTATAGGCCACCGACAGACTGAGCTTCAATTTATAATCGGTCTAGTTATAAATTGTAAACTGAACGAATCTTCGACACTTTGACATGTCATGTCAAACGCCACAAATCTGGGTATATTTTCTGTTTGATAAACATCTTAAGATGTATTGATACATCCATAGCTATCTTCTATTCTAACTTAATAGCGCAAGTAATCAGTTCGCAATTTGGTGTTTTGACTCCACGTCAAATTCTCCATTTTCTGACAGTTTATAATATGCTTAATTTCTGATATGTTGTATATTATTAAGTATAAAAATATGTCGAACTTTTCACATCCCCAAATGTAGAATTATCATAACCGAACTGTTCTTTTTTAATACCTATTAGTTTTAAAATTAAAGATCATAAAAACCAAATAAGCACTCACAATGTGGTAAACAGAAACAACAATCGCGATAAACGTGATGTTTTGAAACTAGCTGGGAACCGAACCCCGATTGTTAACAATCGGTTGGCCGCTGAGAATTGAGATAAATGTAGAATAAACCGTTAAAAGTTGTGATATGTTTGACGTACAATAACATTTATACACAAATGTTATACATTCATTTCACTATTTTTTAAATAATTCAAATCAAATTTGTACACAAACATTTAAATAGGACAACAAATCGTGGAATTTTATTATAATCATTTTGATAATGTAAATAAAACAGTTTGTTATCAATACTATGTTTTAATACAACATAATTTACGTTATCCTGCTATGTTTTTACTTTGTTATATCTAACATTGTTTTATAACACGCAGCGAGGAGACATCGCGTTCAAATCTTGTGATACACAAAAGCTCTTTGTTATGAAAGAACAAACATTTATGCAATCCATTATTCTTATTGGAATAGAAACTTGAATGGGGTATAGTGGAATCACTCCTCATAACAGACGTAGGGGGCGACCCTCCGCTAATATAGCGCAGGTCGCGGTTTCGGTTCACGCGGTACCGTCATATTAACACATAGGGTTACCATCTTATTTTTAAATAAAAATAGTTTTTTCGAAATATTTATTCTAAAATACTTTTTTGTCGAGAAGATATTTGAGAAAAACGATTATCGGGGGCCTTCATAAACGCAATAAAACCCAAAACAATGATTATTAGAATTTTTGTCTCTATGTAAATGTATTGTGGTAAGATTCACTTAAAATTTAGTGTCGGTTTATCTCAGTTGGTATATAGGTTTAACTTTTAGTTAACTATATGTTATGATCTTTAAAATGGTGATGATTGAAAGTTTATATAAAGTTCAAAACAGGACAGTTTCGGAGATTTTGCAACTTCCAGTGTAATTTGCAAGCATCAGCTAGACACACTTCATTGAGATATTCATAGCACACGCACGTATTTCAGAGACGCACGGCGCTTCATGGTAATGTTAACGCATTATCATATATGATTGTTAAATTGTGCTACTGTCATACTGTGTCGATCCCACAAAAGGAAAAGGGCAGGGCGATGATGATGAGGTTAGGGTAGTATTAAGTAGGTAATATCAATTCGTTTAAGTAAAATTGCAGGGCGGGTGAAACCACGGGGCACAGCTATTAATAATAATAAACTCGACAATTAAATTAGTGATTAAATAGTAATGGTAGGTATTTATCGTTATAAATGTACTAAAATGTGGTGCCACTGTAATGTGACTGGTAACCCTAACTGGCTCTCCATTTTGAATTTATGTAGATTTTGAGACACGAGCACCAAACATTTTAGAAAAATCTTAAAAGGCTTACTATTACTAAACTTTATACGGATAATACCTGAATTTCAATAGACTACTTCAGACGGAACAAACACATAATGACTGATATGGCGAATACTTATTTTTCGATTTAAACTTTTCTTGTGATAAAATGGCAAATCCTTTGTTATATTTTTTTTTAGCTTGAGCTTTAAAAAAAAGCTTAAACTTTTCATTAAACTTATTAAATGTGAAATTGAAGGAAGCTACATCCTTCTACAGTTAGTATTTACCAGAATCTCCGAGGAAAAATATCGAATATTTTGCGCTAGTTTTTGTCCATCCTCCTATTTTCCGTTCCATATTTACCCTTATTTTTGATTTAACATAAAGGCATATCTGAGCAGAGGTGGTCACTTAAGGGTGAATCAGCTATCCTTTTACCCCCTTCTTCCGTAAAGGAAACCAAAACCGAATATTTATTGTACATAAGGTAACTGATAATTTGTCTCAGATTTAATTTCACATAATTCAATTTCAATTGAATTGGTTTAAATTTTACGTGTATTTAAGTAGATTTACTAGCGTTTTCCATATTAATTGTAATATTGAACGGCCATGCGGCGAGCGCAGTGATATGAACAACTATTACGGAGAACGCTCGGCACGCGCACTGATTGTTCTTGAAGGGGTCTCTGCGTCCTCTCCCATTTTGTTTTCACTTTTGTTTTTTTGCGACTGGGGTTGATGTGTTGAATCCTCTCTTTATATTTTCCGTAAATGCTCGAAGAATTGCAAAACTAATATGGTAAAGCGCATAACGGTTCTTAGAACGGATAACCGATGGAGTTAAAGGTTCAAGAATCGCAGAAACGAACTAGACAACGATGGCCAATGATGCTGAATTCGAATAGTTGTTTTTCTTAATTTGGTTGTCAATGTCACAAATATATTTTACCAGGAAGATTGCAAGATTACTACAAATTATACCATTGTACGACACAAGACTTCGTCTGGATATGAGTTTACGTTATGATATTTTGCACAAAATAAATTACATGTAATAATTACCTTATTTAATTGTTCAGTTGTCTTGAGTTTGTTATCATTTTATTATACTGTTACAATTGTTGGTAACTTAATAAATAAATAAATGTTAGTAATATGGCGAGCGGCAGCAAACATTTCACAGTGGTTCTAAATAAGCACTGGTGAAATGATGGGTTTTTGAACATCCAGATTGTGTTATCCTTTGACTCATGGTTATACAGTCGGAAGAGGTTTGCAAAACATGCGGTTTCTACATTGTGAATTTTAATGATTATAAATTTTCAAAACAAAAAAAAATTAAGGTAATTTTTAGATCAAAAAGCAAAATGGATCCCTTGAAATTCTACTTCGCTATCTCGGACCGAAGCAAATTCCTTAATCCGTCAAGAGCGTTAATTACCTGCTTTAACTTTTACTAAATTGTCTGCTGAATCTAGGTCTTTAATAATAAGTTATTCAATTGCCTTAATGAAAAGGTTACGATAAATGAAGTTTTATGATAAAATAATCTATATATAAATACGTGAAGGGAAATCATTCTACAGACTTCTAGAAATATTGCGAAAACGAATGCGTACGAAATTTCTTTCCCCGTGCTAATATTTTAACTATTTACTATAACTTCCAAACTAACAGAAATTATATTTTTGGATGGCTTATTAGCTTGAATATCGGTGGAATAAATGTGTAGAGTTAAATGGTAATTATGTAGAAAAATAAATGCATACATGTATACAAAAATAACTGATTGTTTTTCCATTAATAGGCTTATCAAACTCATCAAACATCCCTCGTATGTTACATACTAAATGAAATATACTGAAATATATTACCTAGGCTTGCCAAAAATACTGAAACAAAGAATTAATCAAAAATTCTATTGCAAATAACATTTATTACTTTGACAGTGTGCTAGTTAGATACATAAATATATTACACAATTTAAAATATAAAAATCTTATTCGAAGTGGTCTCCATTGGCTTCAATACAGTCCTTTAAACGTTGAGGCCAGTTATCAATAGAAGCACGTACTCTTTCCATGGGAAAATTCTTCACTGCCAACCGTACGGATTGTTTTAGGGACTCCAACATATGGTGTTTAGAGCAAGCCTAACTCTCTAAAACTGACCATAAATCATACTCCAGCGGATTAAGATCGGGACTAGACGACGGCCAGTCTTCAGCTCTGATGAAGTCCGAAACGTTCGTTTCCAACCTAGACTGCGTAGACCGAGCTTTATGACCCGGCGCCGAGTCTTGCTGGAAGGACCATTCTTGGTTATTGAACATGGTATTGTTCTTCATGGTTATGGGGCTTCACTACCTTCTCAAGAATGGTATCTTGATACACTTGTGCCGATGTTTTTAAATATATTATCTTTTTTACAAAAGTATGGCTCTATTACTCCTTCATAGCTAATATCCCACCAAACCATCACTGAAGTCGAATAGTGCCCACGTTGCACTCTGCTGACTTGGGTCGAATTGCGAAGCTTTCTTAGAGCTTTGAGCATAAATACGGTCATTATGTTTGTTAAAATGCAAAAAAAGGGATGAGATATCCGTAAACAAAAAAATTCTGTGACCTCCCTTTGCGTACCGCTTCAGTAGTTGTTTCAATTTTACGACCCTATTCTTTTTTACATTATCAGTTGAATGACTAGTACGTCTCTTATAGGCTACACGTCCTAAGTCATCTTTTAAAATACGCGACATCGTTCTGGGTGCTATCTTCATCTACCGAAATAAAATCTTTTGCTTTCGGACAGGGTTTCTTCGAATTCGTTCCCTTACTGCTTTGACCACCATTTCGTATGAACACTACACCAGATCATTTTCTGTCACAAACAGAGGAGGTCTTATTGTACCTATTAATAGCCCGGTACACAAACATTTTACTAATACCAAGCCTAAGGAAAGTTTTAAAAATTGAATTTGGCTCCATACAGTAGGTATGGAGCCAAATTCAATTTTTTTTAACTACTTTGTGTAATGCAAACACAGCGATTCGGTTCTCTTTATCACCCCACTCCATTTTGATATCGCAAAATATTGTACAATGTATTGGCGCCTAATTAGAAATCTCAATGAACAATCATATAAAAATGACAGATTCCAAATTCAAATGTAATATTTTGTTTATTTTTAATTGTAACAGTATTTATGGCCAGACTAAGGATATATGACGTTTATAAAAGCTAAAGAAACTAAAGGGCTGGGCGATCTTTAGTAATTCAAATCTATTTATTTGTGAATATATAAAAAATGTGTAACTTCATATTAACACTTTTGCCATTGTCTTTTTAAAATTCAAATATAAAAAAGGTAGTTTTAAGAAAAACTAGCTTCTATGTAAAGTAAATGAAACTTTTATCATAATTTTATCTATACGATGAGAATTAACTTTCATAACGATTTAACAAAATAGCCTTTTTGAGGTCCCGATATTTCGGCACAGTTGCATGCGCCATGGTCACGGGCTGACTGAGGCTAATCGTGGTAAGAATCCCGTTTCTTACAAACCTTGTATAAGATACAGGTGCACTGTTAAAATTTAAGGTCGCACGATACTGCAAGCTTGCGTACTTCCATTGATTTGATTAAGCCGGTAACATTGTCCGCATCCGATATCCGAAGCCCATCTCTCGGACACAGGAAATCACTTCCCGATGATAGCTGCGGACGAAATGGGATTGCTTTTCTCACTCTATTTACTGATACGGGTTATAACTGTTAACCTTCATGCCAAATACATATTTTTTTGCTAGGTCCTATTGACTTGTTCACTTTGTTATTACAAACTATACCCAGTATATGTATTGTCTTGTATCCTATCTTAAACCTTAAGCTGCACTGCGTGGTCAGTTAGGACGTGCTGTTACTATTGCGACAACTTCAGATAGGTTCTGTAGGAAACTTTGAAAAAAAAAATCCTGACATTGAACTATTGTATTCGTTCGGTATTTTTAGATTATTTTTAAGCTAACAAATAATGGTTGCCACGATTTATCCACGGTTTCCCAGTTTTTGTTTTAACTCTAAATTCGTTGTATTTTACAATTGTATTACTGTATATAACTCATAGGAAAAAAAATATCGTGAATATGAAGGTATACGAAGAGGACGAGGAAGGTATGCGAAGAGGTGGGCCGAGCGCGCTCGGAGATTTCTCATTCACATTCCGATTTTTGTAACCACCGCGCTGCAAAGAACCCAATTAGCGCCAACTGTAGCGTGAAACGCTTTTGTATTGTGTCACTGTTTCCGAACGTAATGTGTAATTTATCGCTGCGTTCATAAAAAAATATATATTCAGCTTTTTAATTTTTACGTGAGAACTCTTTTTTGTTTTATATATAGCTCGAAAACGTTTTTACGCGGTGTCTTTAGTCGAATGCATTGTTTGTAAGAACACTTGCTTATGGCGGCCATATAGCTATGTAGACAATAGGAGAGTCAAAATTATTTTACCAGCCTAACAGTACGTTTTGTAACAACCTCATACCGTGGCTTAACACTGCCGAAAACACTCACATAAAACATATTGTCATCTCAGTTTTTTTAAAGAGAAAGATAGAGAGAAAGCTTGTTTCTATACATGATTTTACGCCAGTGGAAATCCACGTTCAAGCTTAAGCTCTAGTCGAATCTACTGCCGTTATATTGTAATATTATTGCATTTTTATTGTATTGAAAATTTATCTTTTTGTAAAAATAGAAATCGTTTATAGTACTGAAACTTAGAGAATATGTATGAATAAAGCCATAGAAATGGTGTTTTAAATATGCTTTAAGACACGCAACTTCTTTTTTAATGGCGGACGGTGTTCGTGTAAAATGAGGTCGGTAAGCGTTATTATGTAGTCGGTACTGGCTCAATAACAATTTCGTCTTGGAGTACTTCCCCGTCTGACTTGCTTGTGGTTGTTTAGAGTAGCTTACATTGTAAATATGATAAAAAAATCTTTAAAAAAAATTATGATTGTTGTTTTTTGTTTTCTTGCAACTACTAAGGACTTTTGGGATTTGTTATTTTGTTGGGTTTAAAAAGTCCCAAACGCAACTGGGAGAAAGTGTATCGTTATAGTACTAATCTAGAAAAATTAAAGTATATTTGTATTAAGGAATCCCTAAAGAGTCTCATTGGTTTGGCGGAAAGGAGAACTTAATTACCCGTGGGCTAATAATCGAATCTCCTTTAACTACTTTGCAATTTAGTTGTACAAAAAGACAACATAGGAATTGTAAAGAAAATGAAAAAATCTTCTTTTGAAAAAAAATCTACGGAATCATAGTAATGTTGAAGAAACACCACAAAATTATTTGGTTTTACTCTCTCGATTTACTTTTTACAAAATATGTATGATAGCGAAGACTTAATGCTGTACAGTATATTTATTTTAACTGTCCACGATAAGATAAATTAAGAAGGCAAAACATAGAGATTAGTTTGGCAGCGTTTAATGCTTCGTATTAGATTATGATTTGTTGTTGTTGTTTGTACAGAGATTTTTTGTTAACGCTCGTGGTGAGAGAACGGGTCGTGGTGAATATTGAATATTATTTGGCGTACGTAAATTCTGTTTCAAGTTGTCTTTACTTCTGTACAACGAGATGGCAGGGAAACATCATCATATGACTAATGGATAGAAAAAATGCGGTCATTTTGTAAAGCTCAGTAAAAAATACCTCGTGAAACCGCACGTTGTGAATGACTCATTCTTCTCTCGCTATAGCTAATGAGAGTCGCTGTACTTACGGTAAAGCTTGACATATTTAAACAGGTCTATTTTTAAAAGTAAAATCGTTTTTAAAAAATGGTAAACATTTAGGAAGTCGTATGAAAAAAATATAAATATATGCTCACGCCCGTAACCTATAGGGGTAGTCAGAGATCATGGATTTCCATTTGTCGCGATCCTGGCATACCTGTCGCTTCTTCTACATCCATACATATATGCATACATGCTCGTCGGTTACGGGTACTCCTTATATTGCCCTTTTTACATTGTCACTAATCCTATCGATATAAGTTCTCCTTAGGCGTCCCCTACCAACACGTCCACTCACTTCATTCATCCTTTCAACTTGACCGAAGCATACCTTTCTCAATTATAGTCACAACATCCACTTTTTGAGCCACACTTTCCCTTATAACGCTATTTTTAATCCAATAATTCAAAGTCACACCCAACAAACTTCAGGATCTCATCTCAACGGCTTTAACTCTACTAACATGCTTTTCCTACCAAACCCAACTTTCACTTCCATACATTAAAGTGGGGACTAGTATTGCAAGACGAGCTTTTCTTAGTCACATTCTGATTCCTCCCTACTGAACCTAGAGTACTGTTCATTTTATTTCCCCCATTAACTCGTCGTGCAAAATCTTTAATATGCCTACTAAACATACATCCCAAATACACGAACTCTTCCACTTGTTCCACTTCTTTACCTATTTCAATTATTGCCTTATTTTATTCTCTTTGAAACACCATTACTCTCGTCTTATCTACGATCATCTCCATATCTTTACCTTCTAAAAATCATTCACTATATTCAGCATAAGGATAATTTATATTAGACCGGGCCGTGTCTGGGGAGAGCCCTGTCTGTGCCGCATGCTCATATTACATCGAGTATTCAACGGGTCGTAACCCATGGTGGTTGTTTTGATTTTACCGTAGGCAGTGACAGATCACTTTTCACAAATTGTTTACAATTATAATTTAATAAAAAATTACATCCCGAAACTTTTTAATCATAAGTAAAAAAAATAATCCATCCAACTCATTCCTTTCTTAAAACTTGCTTACACATCCCATTTCCCATTCTTTCTTCTGTTTCTTTCATGAAGTTTTACCACAATGCTGAAAAGGCTGATTGACTTCTCGGTAATTAATTACAATCATACTGTGAACCTTTTTCCTTATATAGTGAGTGGGACAATGAAAGCTCTACACCAATCTTCTGGTGTGTCAACCAAATCTTCTCTAGCTCTCAGCATTTCAAGGAAAATCCTCTCATATTCCAACTTTACCCAATTTCATTATTTAAAAAAAAAAGAAAAACTAGGATTAAATTATCAATACTTCATAATAACTTTTGAACGTAGTCCCACGTAGTGGACTTGATCGGTACAGGCAAAGTCGACATAATTTCTGAAGAGTTCCTAATTCTCCAGAGACGTATGACGTGTATGTTGTTTGAAATATACTATAGGTCCTTCGATGTACTGAGAAATCGAGCAATTGAAAAATCCGTCGTGTGACTCTTCCATTGTTACAACAGGTTGTTTAACTAAAGGTAGTGCTAAGTAATTCGTAGTAAATGTACAAAAAGAGAGGCTTTTGCATCGCTTACTTTTTATTCCCCGCCATTTTACTAAATATTTACATTTCCCACTTGTTTGTTTTTTAAGCTAAGCCTTAATAATTGAACTTTATTATGGTAAACGATAGTAATTCTTTTACGTCACAGTTCTTGTCGGTGAATATGGTGTCGAAAGCAATGCTGGATAGTTCCCCGGGGTATTTCCTTGTCAGTCGCTGGCAGCCTGCCAAGATACGGTATATTGCACCTAGCTTAATTTATTTCACTTAACCCCAATACTTGCATTTACCATTTATGTATTAATTTGCATTGCCTGAATACAGATGTATTGAAATTTTGGCAGTGGCATTCTTGTTAAAAGGAAACTGATTGTTGAGACACTAGATCTGTTTAATTTTTTAAATTAAATTTATGCAAACCAATAATATTTTATATTATAGATATGTTATAGGCGCTCGCGTCGTGTGACTCAATGACAAGCTTATTAGTACGTCTTGCAACTAGTCTGCGTGGAGGGCAATCATAGGCGAGTCATATCTTAATACCCGTGTCCTTAGACTGTTTTCGGGATCTCATATCACATGTTTTTTACTACGCGGAAGGAGGCGGAACAGATTTCAATTCAAATTACTATGAAACTGAACGTAACATACTATAAAATATTGAAGTACAAGTACAAAATAATGATTGGTTATTAAAATGAGTAGCCATCGATAGTCTTGTTTCTCAAAGCATTATTTCATGAGATAATCAGGCAATGAATACGCTTGGCAATTATTTAAAATCTTTATTTATTGTGTATCTTCATTCATAGCTATTGCATAATATATTATTCAATAAATGAAAACTGGCGTACAGTTTGTAATTAAGTTATCTTACGTTCTATATCCAGCTAAAGGTAATATAATATGTACTTTGAACTTCTTGTCTGTGTGTTTGGAATTCATCGGTTTACAAGTATTTCGGTTATTAAGACAAATTAAAAAGACTTATGTGTTACGGCGTTTTAACCGAATGGTTGATACAACCAAAGTCGTAACTGAATTAGAACAGAATTCCAATCTATGCATATATTCTAATAATTGACCTAACTCTAAAAAATTTATGGAGGCAAAGGGAAGAGGGATTTACGTGATTTAAGTGATCACTGCATCTAATACTGATATACATATTATTATTTATCTGTATATTAAATTTTATCTCGGTTATGAAACAGTTACGTAAATAGTGTACTCGAAACTGTTAGTTGCATAGGCGATGTTATCCAAAGCTATATTAACATAAAAGGTATGTGTCCGTGTAACAACAATAATTTATTCATTTTTTGTAGAGGCGGAAGGAACGCGGGCGCATTCCTACGGGTACCATTCATACTGTGGAGCAAGCACAGTTAGGCGAGCTCAGCAAACAAATACCGGACGAAGAGAAGGATAAGAGCCCGTTGTATAGGTACCCTTTTCAGGTATGCTTTATCAAGGACATTGTTTTAAAATAAATATTATATAAATATTATTAAATAAATATTACAACGTTAATCATAAAATAGACCTCCCCCAAGATGTACCGATCTGGTCAAAGTTGTAGTGACGCCTACGTCCATTAGTTGACGACTTTAGACTAAAAAGAAGAATCATAAAATATATATTATTACCTATCGATGAAAATACATGCAACGTTTACCGGTCGCATAAATATTTGAAGCTATATACGAAATATATTGAAGAAAAGCAGAAACTTTTTTTTTCATTAATATAAAATATGTTTAAAAATTTCCGACAAATGTCTGCAAGAAAAATTAAATTATTTTTGATTCTTAATATCGAGTCATGAACTTTAATCGACTCTACTTATGAGGGTAACACTTTACATCAAAACTATTTATCTTTACTTTAATAATTTAATCTCACTCGCACTCTGCAATTTATTTTTAATAATTTAGTTTACTTGGAATGCTGGTTAGTTGATTAAGGTTTTAAAGTACCGTTGGTTGTATGCAGGTATCGTATTCGGAGAACAACACAGACTACACGCTGTACCTTGTCGCCGGCGACCACAGCGAGAGACTGCGTTGGATACACGCCATAAGAACTGGTATTGATATAAATAAATCATTAATTAACTAATTATTTATTGGAGAAAATCTTGTTTTAAATTGAGTTTTAGTTCTATCTCAATTTTTACGGTAGCTACTAACTTGATAGGTGGCATTCCATACTTTATGATAAATCTTTCTTTGTCTAGCTTTTTTATAACTGAACAAGAGAATGTTGGTTGTTTTATCCGAAACTTTGCTATAATTAGCACGAAGGCGTTTGACTATCCCAACAAAATCACAGTTACTGTCTGATGGCTTAGGTGTTCTCTGAGAATTTATGAGTACTTTTGTTTTGTTTATGTTCACATTCTCTATTATATCTTTAGTTTTGGTTTAAAGGCCAATATTTAGGCAGCACGTTAAGTTTCTAACTCGGATATGGCCTTTAGTGTTCATATGCCTAATATTTATTTTAATTTACCTTATCGTAATGCTTAACCATGCACCATAATCCGGATTGTAAACAAGTAGAATAGAGTATGGTACAGAGCATGCTCTCCTAATTATGACTTCTGCGTATTAAAACAAATTAATCATTATATTATATGTTAAATTTGTGTTGTCTATTACTAATCACAGTGCTTTCTAACAGAAATCTTTGACTTGATTTATTTTCCTTTCTCTGTTCTCGTGAAGTTTATGTAGCAACGAAAGTTGGATTAGTCATCCTTTAGGAGCTAATTTTACGGCGTTCGATCTCTAGTAACCCCGGCGAGCATTTCGTGCTTAATATTATCGTCGTTATTCATGTTTTGCATTAATCATGCATTTTATTTAGAGTTTCCTATGTTCTTTTACTGCGGTTTATTACTCACGTTTATGTTTTTTAGAGAGTTGGAAGAACATATTTGAAAAAGATTAGTAAATTTCTGTTTGACATTTCTTAATTCGAATTAATTATTATTTAAAATAAACGAAGGGATGTTAGTTCCCTTTGCATTTTTTATCGTCTATACCATAGGGAGTGTTCCGAAGAATTGTTTGGAACGATTCCTGCCGCTGAGTTTCGTCATCGCACAACTCGACATAGCTCCAACTACCATCCTCACCATCTTGATGTTTAGCATTCCACTACCGTGCGGTTTTTGTGTAATTTTCAGCCTCGCACAGGCGCGTTGTGGAATGATCAGTTGCCAGCGGTATTTTCAAAAAAATACGACTTAGGGTCCTTCAAGAAGCGAGCGTACTCCTTCCTTAAATGCCGGCAACGAATGTGCATTTCCTCTGGGGTTGCGGATATTCATGAGCGGCGGTGATTTTTTTTTATGGAAAAAGGCGGCAAACGAGCAAGCGGATCACCTGACGTCAAGTGAGCGCCACCCATAGACATCCGCAACAAGCAAATGTGTTGCAGATGCGTTGCCTACCTTTAATGGACAGAGGAGGTAATAGACTGGATAAGACTGAGAGACTGGAGAAGACTGAATAAGGATATTTCCTTTATCCCGTTAACACCCTCCCCGTCCAATCCTCTTCCCGTTCCCATCCTATCCTTATGAGGAAAGGGTGGGAAGGGAAAGAGGACTGAAATTAGGCGTCGGGCACCTCACTCATCACACGAAACGCAGAGTACTTCTACTTGATGCCTGTTTTCTGTGAGGTCGTGGTATTTCACCGGTCGAGCCGGCACATTCGTGCAACAGATGTTGTTGCGGGCTCTACCACTGTTAAATTGTTAAATTGATCACTTAGTTTTAGGCGACCTGTTGCTCCTTTATCCTATAAAAAATAAATATACTGTAAGACGTGTAAATTGAAACTCCAGTTATTGCACTATTTTTTCAATGCATTTTCGTTTGCATACACAATACTGCATTTTTATGTTGTATGCAACATCTAATTGGTAAAACGTTCCATAAAAAATATCTCTTACATTCGCATGTATAACATTAAAAAGGTAATACGGTTGGGGTCAAACCTGATCTGAGGCAAAGGTGACTCATTTATCATCTATACATATAATAAAAATATACCTGATCGCTGTCTGTACATGGAAGATATTTGAGAAAAACTATTATTGGCGGCCTTCATAAACGCGATAAAACCCAAAACAATGATTATTAGGATTTTTGTCTGTTTGTCTGTATGTCTGTGTGTCTGTAGAGTAACAAACGCTTGTTACCGCTAATCTCAGAAACGGTTTAAACGATTTGGGTGCGGTTTTCACTAATGTATTGTGGTAAGCTTCACTTAACGTTTAGTGTTTGTTTTATCTCAATTGGTTTATAAATAAAAAAGTTATATCAATTTAACTGTGCTACGGCCATACTGTGTCGACCTCACATACGCGGTAAAAGGGCAGGGAGATGATGATGAGATTAGGGTAGTATTAAGTAGGTAATACCATTTCGTTTAGGTACAGAATATAAGAAAACAGAACTTGTAACTAACGAATATTATGAGGCGGAATTAGGTACAGACAAAACGCCTATCTTATGCATAATAATGTCTGCTTCCTTCTGTGGTTGATATGCGCACGTCTTTATGTATGTATATCCACGTATGTCAATTGTTTGAAATGAAAACTTCTTAAGCCGAGTTATATATTTGGTATATCGATATTTGGTAGGGGAAAATCTTATAGCTTTCCTTGAACACTATGCGCAACATGCAACATGCTTCAGCAATATGCTTATTATTGAATGTGGATCAAGTTCGACGACCTTTTTTTTCATTTATTTTCTTGATTTCAATTTTGTATTTTTTAAACGGTTTTATTTAGCTCGATCTGTACGGAATTTATTTGTTTATCTGGGTCAAAATTAGAAATTAAAAGAACAATGGCAGAATAATAGTTGAAAAAAAATTAGCGTCTTGAATATAGATACAATTAATTTACATTTTTTTTTATAATTTACGTAAATAATTCTATTTTTGTTGAAGCCACAGAAACATTATAATAATATAAAGAATTTATATTGGCTAATCGGATTATCATCCGTTAAAGTGTTCCCACCATTTAAAAATAGCCGTATTTTTGTAATTATATTTAACAAAGTGTACGAATTAGAAATTATTATTATGTATCATGTTCCAATACTTACTTTTCAATAGATACCGAGGGAAATTCAATAATTATTTATAATAGGTAAACTTAGTCAAAAAAGTTAGTTTTATGGGCTTCAGGCATTTTTAAATGCCTGCAAACCGCATTTCGTAACTATTCACTTTTGTTGTTATGGCAACATTAAAATGGCACGCACGTCACAAATACTCTTGCCTTGTATGATTGTGTGTCGGTTGTGTTCATATTAAACCTACTCGTAACCACCACCTGCCTGATTTATAACGTTACAGTCCTGATTTAATATAGAAAATAAAATCACGTACTAGATATTTACTTAAATAACAACCTTCATTTCGATTTTCTCTAGCTGTCATTATGACATGTAACCTTACAAAACGAAAAATTAAAATCAAAATATCTATTTTTTGCGGCTTTCTCAGGCCGAAATTCTTTCAGATATTTGCTCCGCAACTAATTCTTATTATTTTAAAATATTTTTCATGCTAAGACGCTATAAATTAGCCTCAACTATTTTGATATATGGGCGGCTGCCATTGTTCTTTAAGCATCTTCCCGATGTCAGATTGATATGAAATTTCGTACACACATTTAATTAAATGACAATACAATTTTCAGTGCACATAAAATAAAAACGTTTAACTTAAAAGTGTTTTTTTTTTAATATTATTTATTGTTAAGATGGTTTAAAGGTTTGTTTTTGTTGATTATTTATTTATTTTTTAACTATTGTCGCGCCTTCGTCTTCTCACCTGTTTTGAGTTTTCACTTCTATCGGCAGTTCAGTTCAGTTGTGACTGCCATTGTTTTTTTTTGTTCAATTTGTAAACGTATTTTCTTAAATTATTTAAAATGTACATATGTATAACAAGGGCAGGAAAAATGTGCTGTTAATTAAAGTGTTTTCAAAACGTGCATTGTTACCTTGAGTACAAACGTTTGCAGTACCTCCATCGTCCTCGCACGGATGGAAGGCTCACTGACAAAAAGAATAACGTAGTATCATGTCACACCTTTGTTACTTGGCTTAGAGAAACTTTTTGTACGTTTTGTAACTCCGGACAAAGTTTCAATTTAAAATGACTATGAAATAGATCATATGCTCCGTCCGTTCTAAACTACCATCCTAACCATCTAAACCGTCTCATACATGCGTGCTGGGGCTACTAGAAAAATACCGTAAAAATACTAGGAAAAGAAAAGAAAAGGTTAGCCAAAATTGTCCCTTTAAAACTCTTTGGATGATACTTCTTATAAAGGCTTAGTTCAGTGAATAAACTAAGACCAACTTGTAGGTTAGAAACAAACTGAGATGAATAGTAACCATTAATCGACATTAAAATAAAAAGGTTTTTTCATTAATAACATATTTATGGAATCAGCTTCAAGTTGTATTAAGTAACATAAAGAAATTACTTTGGAATGCTTTTATCTAAAACAGAAATATTTTTTCATGTACTTTATTGATCCTCTGTGTGTTGGACAGAATACTTAATTTGAATATAAGGATATGTCCCCTTCATTCTGATAGTAATCGACTTCGCGAAGTGCGCCGGGACCTCACCCCACATTACTGTAAATCTGTTTAGGGTAAGGGGCTTTGCGTGTTAAAGGGAGCTTTAAATTTTACTCAGTGGTAAGTTGGAAATGCTACTGTAGTGTTTAATTTTGATAAGAATAAATAATATGATATTTGAGAAAAACTATTATATTTGAGAAAAACTATTATCGGGGGCCTTCATAAACGCTATAAAACCCAAAATAATGATTATTAGAATTTTTGTCTGTTTGTCTGTGCGTTTGTTACCGCTAATCTCAGAAAGGCTTAACCGATTTGGGTGCGGTTTTACTATTGTATTGTGGTAGCTTCACTTAACATTTCGTGTTTGTCTTATCTCGATCGGTTTATAAATTGTCCAAATCCTTGGTAATTGTAATAGCTATATTTAGTAACGTAGTATTCACACGCATATAGACGAATTTAGAAATTACGTATTTATTCTTATCTAAAATGTTTTGTTAGCCGCTTATTATTCCCGAGGAGGGTTGGTGTTAGACAGGTGGCCGACCGTAAAAACTGTAGCCAGAACATATACAGTTTAAACATTTATATGTGATTGTTAAACTGTGCTACCTGGGTAAAGGGCAGGGAGATGATGATGAGGTTACTGTAGTATTAAGTAAGTAATATCATTTCGTTTAAGCAAAATTGCAGGGCGGGTGAAACCGCGGGGCACAGCTAGTTATTAATAATGTAACCTTAGTACGGATGAATGTGACGAAAATAGCATAGTATCTTTCACTGAAATTTGGGAGGACAGGGCTTTCAACACTGCAATTATTTTGGCAAATGCAACTCTAACCGCTGTAAAGAGCACAAAAAAATGGAATGGAATTGGAATTCTAAGTGCCACAAAAACAAATAATAATTTTATTAATTAAAATAATATTTTCAGTTTCATTTATGTATATATCGAGAGTAGCGAATTATTAATAAAAACTCCTTAAAGTGATTAATTTCAATTTTATATTCACATTTACCAAATCAAGCGGTAATTATTAATAATTTTCAAATTAATCATATTTACCGTAACATATACCAAAATAATCGTAACATATTGTTGAGATATTAATACTTTAACATTCAATTACCAGCCTTTTTAAATTTTGGTCGTTATATCGTCAAGACCTAAATTTTAAACGTACGTTTTAAATTATTCATCTAAAACATCTAGCCCCTTAGCAAAGAACCTAGCTAAAGGCGTACTTATAAGTTTGTGTACATACCGTTCAACGATTTATGTGCCCTAAACTTGTAACATAATTTGAACGCTTGGTTGATTCGACAAATGAAAGGGAGACCATCTTTAGTAAATTGTAACTGCTATATACAACAATATTTTGAAAGGAACAATTTGTTTGAAAAACTAAATAATGAAGTTCAGAACTGTTCTAGTATGCAATGAAATGCCTTCTTTGGAGAAAATACCTTCGACTGGAAGTAAGGAATTAACATCAAATTTATAGACTGTGGCCGCATACAAATACAAATATTTACTGGAACAATGCAATTACAAATATAACATTCGCAGATGTATACATTGTAGTCACCATGAAATGTAAGGGATGAGAAAAACATATAGTATTTTGGTAAGCGGTTCAACACCTGCCGTCAGCGCAAATTATTCGTTGAAAAAGTGAAAAAAGTCGATTTACATTATCATTTTCGCAAAATGGAGATTGTTGATATATTACATATTTTTGCTGGTGGTAGTAACTACCAAGTTAATAGGTCCATTCAATAACATTTATATAAATAACAAGTAACTAATTTGAAGTAACTTCACGTTTATATGAAATTCATAATATAGAGAAACAAAATTGTATTTAACAATGTTGTTCCTGTAGCATTGTCTATACGTGACTTTAGTACCAAATCATGACTAGCGGAAACGCTAAAGGTGGAATTGAGTATCTTAGATGCAATTTACTATAACAAAAGTGTGACTTACTACTGACTCGATAACAGTATAAAGAATATTTTCTAGGAATTCGATAAGTTATTGTTTCTTTAATTTACTTTCATTTATTGAGTCGAATAACTGATGAGTTTCCTTCATTCTCATGTTAATTGGTACATATGCTGCTCGTATTGCTGCACATCCTTGGATCTTTTTCTGTTATTGTAAATTAAAAAGATTGTTATATTTTGTACATTACATACTTTTGTACATTTTTGCGTTTTGTTACCATAATAGTGTATTTTTTGCAAAAAAAAAAATTCAAACAATCATATTGGTGTAGTGTGCGTGTCGAACTCCCGCCGTGCGCGCTACCATCCGGCGACGTGGTGCGCGCGCCGCTGGGGCTGCTGCCAGGACGAGCGACGCGCGGCGCCCGGCTGCGCGCTCGCCACCTTCTGGCCGCTGCCAGAGTCGCCCGACACGAGGCAGGACCTCATACTGCCCGCCAAGGATTCCACGCGTATGTATGGAGGCAAGCCAGCAATCGGTTCGCTCGGTGTTATGTGACCAAAACGATAAGTAACGTGTGTTTTGACAACAGGACAGGAATAGGTGTTTTTAGTACAATCAACGTCAACTGGTAGGTGGGTAATGTCCTCACCGTTGATGTTGATGCCAAGTCCTTTCCAGTCCAACTTTTCCAACGCCGCGATGAAGAGTTTTGTGGAAATGACATCTACCTGCCCCACACCGCGCTGGTGTTGGATAGATTTCGTGTCCCGACCCTGTACTAACATATAGTAGCGTTTTCATACAAACACTTCCGCGCTCCAATAAATCCTCCAATCGCAAGCTTCTTCGTAATCCAAAAACATAGTAGCAGGTTATCTGTTGGTCCTTGGTCTTCTGTTACAGCCTGCTGCAGCGTATTTACGTTGTCAACGGTATAAACCCTTCGGTAAAAGACGAAAGTTTTCGACCAGTGCGTGTTGTATATGACTCACGGAGACGTGGTTCCACACTGTAAGCTCCATTAGATGACTTAAACTCGTTTAAAGCAGGAGACCGTTCTCTATAGCGATCAATTGGGCAGGCCTACGTCCAGTAGTGGATAACTGTTGGCTGAAACGACGGTATTTACTCATATTGAATTCCAATCCCCGATCCTCAGCGCAAATCGAACGATCGACCACCGTGCTATCAAACATACAGTTAAATTTTTATCAAAATTAATAGTGTAGGTGTATTATACGATCACCTTGACATGCATTAACTCAACGTGTTGGTTACATTTTATACAACTGTACAGCGATTTTTAACATAAGGTATTGACACTTGACTTTTTATTCAAAATCAATTGAGGCCACGGCTTTCTTTACTTGGATTTGGATGGACTTATTCTTTTTTTCTTATTCCATAAATTCATCTCTTATTAGTATGTATGTACATATTATCAATTACGTGTTATATGGGGCTTTATTCAGTTCAGTCTATGTACTATAGGATCAAAAATAAAGTTCTTATCCTTTTTAAAGTTTCAGGAGAAGAGGGCTTAAACGCTATCGCGTCCTAGCTAAGCTTATTATGTCCTAATTCTGACTGCTTACCGATGATCAATAAACTAGAAGAACGGACTCAATTTTGACTAAAGCTGCGTTCGTTATTATTTATTACCTTTAGTAGCGTGTAACTTGTCAAATATTATTTTTAAGTAATACTTCATTCACGTAAATAAACAATTAGTAATAATACTACTAGGTATATAAACACCTGGTAGAAGTTAGGTTCAATAATTTAAAAGTTTTTTTTCTTACAATTGTGATTGTTGAGTAGCTAGGAGGTCTGATTACAGACGTCTAGATAGCATATCAACTCCTATTTTCGATTTCCATACTAAGCATGTCATAGGCATATCTATACCGACATATATCATATTGAATTAAAAAAAGTAAATTAACAACGAATTTTGCTTGGGCACTGAATTAGGCTTGCTTAAATATTTTGAATTGCCGCCAGCTACTGTCCTACAATTACATCTTCGACATTAAATTAACCGGAGTATAATTAATTATATATTTATGAGTGGCGCTTAGCTCACCTTAACTACCGACTAAAGATGTTATGTCGGCCGTAAAAATTAATTGCCGACGATAAAATGTTTCATTGTTAATTTCAAAACTTTGGCATTTTACCTTTTTTTTCAGACTATAAATGTGCTTTTGATATTATTCCTAAACTTAACAGTTTTTAGAACTAATAAATTATAAAATTCCCGAACATTTATTAGAATTAAAAGGACCCACAATTACAGAGTGCCAGCAGCAACACAACTAGTCCGTATCTTTAGAGGACTTTAAGATTGAGGTATTCTGTTACCAACAGGCACAACTAAAGGTTGATGAATTGATTCAATCCCTTAAGTTGCTGTTACATGTGACGTGCGACGCATGGAACTTTACTCGGCATATTCGTATAAAAGTGAATTTTGGATCTCACTTCAATTCATCATCGTTCGTTAAAAGTAACAGTTCCATATTAATAAATGTTGTACTATTCGGCTAGCGTGTGTCAATTTAGAGTTATCATTCGTTTCTTCGCAGGAAACTCGTCTCTATTATTAACGTGTTACGTCTCTACTGAAATAATTGCAAGGCTTTATTCATGTCAGGCGTCTGATGACGTGAGCTTTCGTCTTCCTCGCACTTTTGGTGCGTTGGCTTGGAGAAGTGAAAGGCATGATACGCCTGCGCGTAAGCAACGAACGGTGAATGTAGGCCTCGTGCGACCATCTTTAATGCCCTCACTGCTTCGTCTCAGAATTTGTAAAGATTCGTCCTCCCTATTTAGTATATTCAAAAATTGGTAAAACAGTTACACCCATTCAATGATATCTGATTAGCCATTACATAACAACACATAACATTAGGGCCATTATTCTACTCCGGTTACATGAAAAACAATTTTATGTCATGTAAAAACAATGACAGGATTGGTTTTTCAAAGTAGAACTTCGATTTATTTTAATATCAGTCACTTAAAGACAGTTGGTAAACTGGAATTTTTATTATGCATGAACACAATAAAAATAGCACAAAAGATTTACATATAAATACCGCTAAATAGTGGATATACACAAATTTTAAGCTCGTTCTAACTTATATTTGAGAATTAATTCTTAAAAAAAACAAATAGCGTTTTTTTATATTAAGATTTAAGTGTCAAATTGATTTTTTTACTCAAACATTAGGCGTGTTATAATTGTAAATTGGTGAAGCATTGTGTATTGCGCCTTACTACTGCAACGGTACATTGACACGTCGCGGCAGTCGACAGTCGACGGTGCGGAGCCGCGACGGACGTCCGTTTGCAGCTATCACACATGTTGCAGACCAAAGTCGACGACAACATGGTCACCAAGAAGAAGTCCAAGATACCCTGCCTCTCGCTGTCCTCTTTCCTGCCCGCGCTAGAGGGTAATACTTCGGCTAATTCGGCTGACCTTTTTTTTAGGCAATGGCCTCGTCGACACCGGTTGCGTTCACTCGCTGCACTCACTTTCTTGTCTCTCGATCAGGTGTACGTAATGCAATCGGTTTGTGTAAAGTGATACGGTGTTTTTGTTTAAAAAAATTGTGTTTTTCCGTGAATTGCGTTACATTTGCAATAACGGATACCCTCTACCTGTCGCTGACTGCTCGTGATTGCAATGATGTTCTTGCAGTGTGAGATATTTCAAATTTGTCGTATTATTTAAGTTTATTTTTATCGCTCGTCCAGCAACATTTAAATTTATTCAGTTTTAAATTTGTCTTTCATTAAGCGGGTTACATACATACATCCAACTTGGAGATTTTTTTGTTAAATATCTGTTTTACATTCTTCAAAGTGATTATATCTATTATTCTTTAAAAAAATAGCTACTACAGAAGTTTCGACTTGAAAATAAAAATAAATAAATGAAACATTTGTGCGAATTCGAATAATAGATGTTAAAGATTATATTTGCAAATTAAATTGTGTGATTATATTTGTAAAAAAAAATGTGAATGCTTATACCACCATATCTATACATGCATATTATATTATGTCTATGTTTCTATAGCGCAGTAAAAAATAATCTAAAATTCGGCAAAGACACTTGTCTTTAAAGGACTTACTCATTACACAACCGAGTTTAATACATTTTCGCCGACAGCACGCTGCTGCAAGGATAACCTCTTCTGAACTTGATTACTTACGTGTGAATTTGTCTTTTATATCTTTATTACCTTATTCAATATGTCACTTGTTTTGAATATGTTTCCTTAAGATTTACTTGGAAAAAGGTTTAAATTATTAGTTTAAGTTTACCTAAGGCTAAGAACATTGTATGGCATTTTTCTAAAAAAATGGGACTGATTAATAAATGTATCCACGAACTATGTTATTTATAAAAATAAACTCATATAGTGCAAATCTGTATATAATATAGTGGACCAAGGCGATAAGTGGTGAAACCATCCCTGCTCTCATATTTTGGCTACCAACCTCCCGTAATAATCGTACATTGATTTAATTATTATAAACCCACAGTCTTTGAGGTGTAGATTTCTACATAACAAAAAGAATTACTCCGAATTCCCGAGGAGGATTGGCGTCAGGCAGGCGGCCGGCCGTAAAAACTATAGCCGTTTTGGCTTTACGGCTTTACGGACTACAATCTTACTGTTCTGACCCCACATGAATGAGAAAAGGTCGTGAATAAGAATTACTCCGATCATATCTCCTACACATATCCTTTTACTAATGTTTAACGAGAAACCTTCAATAATGGGATAAATACAGTGGGTTTTGCTAATGAGGTGGTTCTGTCGGGTCAATCAAACAAGTAACACAGTTCCTCAATATACATTTATAAAAATAAATATTTTTTTTGAATACACAGATAACAACCCTCAAAATTACCCGGTGTATGAAATAGCGCATGGCCTAAAACGTTTGTTATCAGTCGAAATTAATTACATAAAATTGAGTGACCTATTTTCAAAAAGTATTTTTTACCCCCACTCAAGGTAGACATGTCTGTGAGCGTGTCACTGACCTCACAAGATCCATTTAAAAATTTATAATGACACATTTCGTTCGGTTAACAATATTTTAGTACCCTAAAAATACTTATGCATCAATATTTATCATTTCCATCCCACTCACTACACACAGCATCACCCTATTGCGAGTTAACCCGGGGTTTTGCTCGTATAAAGTGTGATAGCTCAGTGGTCCCATTTAGTGAATTGAACACCAACCGGGAGATCGGTGTTCAATTCAACAACATTCCCCGCTCTTAATTTGGACCTAATACTCCATATGAGCGTATATGTATTGCTACTTTGATCCTGTGCCTGTTTGTATTAACGTAAAACATAATTTGTGTAGCATTATTAACTTAAGTATTTTCCAGCGGTGACTGCGGCGGTCACGATGCCCGGGGGAGGCGCGCCCCCACCCGGTACGCCCTCTTCTAAACCAAAGGTGAGCTCTGCCATGTTCATTTCATTAATTCACCACAGCACAGCCGTCAAACGTGCACTAGCAATTTAGGCTCATAACGAAACAAGAAGCAAGCCTAGAACTTGATATAAAATCAATGTAGAAAAATTAGAGCTACTACGATATTTCATTGTGTAAGTAAAAAAAGTTTGTTTTCAATGAATAAATTTAAAGTAATTTGTTTCAGGAGAAACATAAGACGAAAGTTGTAGTGGCGTTGTACCCGTTTAAAGCCATCGAAACCGGCGACCTTTCACTAGAGAAGGTATGTCAAATAGAAGCCTTATTACTTTCGACAGATTAGTAAGTCGTTTTATTGCAATAGCTATTGAAGGCCGTTTTGTTTTAGGGTGCCGAGTACGAAGTGGTTGATGACTCTCAAGAGCATTGGTGGAAGGTTAAAGACGAACATGGGTGAGCAGATCAATGTTTTTGAATCATTTTGTATAGTAATTTAATATATTATATGTTCTGCTTCATGTACGTAAATTAATTAATTAGGAGTTTAAAAGATTTTTTTCTTATTACGAGATTTCTTAGTTACGAGAAATTAAATTAGATATCTATAGATGAAGTAAATTACGGTGAATTATACCCAACAAAACGGCGGCTCTTTTTCACACCGTCACAAAAAAGGTTCACTTCAAAAGTTAAATTAATAGAAGTCTGCAGGGAATGGACAACTGCTACCTCCTTTGTGTTTATAATCTACTGCCACGAGTTTTATCTAAATCTCTGATTGTTGTGGCTTTCGCCCAATAGTGAATCTTAAACGCTATCTGATAAATAGTGCTGGTAACTATGTGCTACAATTTGAATGAAACTTACAGAAAAATACTTTATTCCTTAAAGAAACAGCACAATCTACGAGTTTTATTTCAATGACATAATTATCACCTACGTAGCGTTCATTAAAATAAATATAGCCTTAATCGGGTAATGGTATTTATAAATCCGAACGCCCATTTTGTGTCGAAGCTTAACATTTAAATACGGTTATGGGGCTAGTGATATGCAAGCGAACAATTAATGGATAGTGGGCAATTAATTTTAGATGATATCATATATAAATATAAATAAACTCGGATTTAGCTATGTGATGTTACTATGTTGCTCACTTCGATCTTATGCATGAAACAGATTTATTGTATAACTCAAGATGCTTGTTTGCATCAGAATTGTCTGCTTGCAATATGGAATCGGGAACTAGATATAGAGTTAATGGGATTAAATCTCATTCGACGTTGTTTGTTGACCCTTCTATAAAAAAGATAAAACAACCTATTCTCGAGTTTCCTTAATAGTGGCAAACATTGATACTAAATTTACACCCTAAGACCTTGACTTCGGCACATTTAACCCGTGACAGGTAACCGTCATTGAAATATTATGGATCTTAGCTTATCTAAATACTTCATGATTAATGCCAGCTGTATCTAACTGTTTTAAGCTCTGGCACTTTAATTGAATCTTCAGTCATTTTTGTTTTGTTTGATTACAGGTCCGTAGGTTACATTCCTAGTAATTACGTCAAAGAGAAAGAAACAATAGGTTTACAGAAATATGAGTAAGTTTCAGTTTTTTTTAATCATTTTATCCATAACTTTTAGTTACTTTAAATGATTACATTTTAAATGATCTTTGCAGATGGTACGTGGGCGAAATGTCGCGGCAACACGCCGAGTCATTGCTCAAGCAGGAGGACAAGGAGGGATGTTTCGTTGTACGGAACTCCTCCACCAAGGGAATGTACACACTATCGCTATTTACCAAAGTGTGAGTGTTTCAATAAACTATCCGTTTTGAATGGACTAAGGTTATCATTATTAACGATTAGTCACCGGAGTTGAAATATACTAGACTGCAACTCCAATATTTTAATTTCGTAAAGAGAATAATATAAACGAAATACACGTAGGTATACATTTGGAAGAGTCGTGTTAAATACCGGTCCTTAATCTTGGCTATCGTAATAGGCCGTTAGTATTTGTAGTGATCCGCCTCGTCTTCGTCCGGGTAGCACTAATTATGTTGATCCGATCGTTAACAAACTCACAGGATCACTAGCTAGGCCAATCCGAAGATTTCTTGAAATTTTTATCGAAATCGGTCCAGCCGTTTCAGAGTCTAGAGGGGACGTACACACATCACCTTTATATGGATGTATTTCTCTGTATATTCGACAGTATCCATCCTCAAACGAAGCACTACCACATCAAACAGAAGGAAACGGGCGAGTACTACCTGTCGGACAAGCACTGCTGCGCGAGCATACCCGAGCTTATTAACTATCACAAGCACAACAGCGGCGGTCTGTGTTCGAGACTTAAGACCACGCCTTGCGACCGGCCGCCCGCCACCGCGGGACTATCGCACGGTAACTACCATAAGTAATTACACTATACTACATTATTTGCTACCATTAATTACTATACTACACTGAACTCTTACGACTTGTCTCGTAACTTATTGTATCCCAGTCGGGTAACTGGGGTTAGATGGGAAAATTTTAATTGCTATCCCCTCTCAAGTTCATTATAAACCTTTTCCAAAAAAAACTATTTGGTACTGGGGAGATCTTCAGAATATAAGAATATACTTCACTTTCCGTCACTTAACATTGGGTTGATATAAGTTCTCCGGGAACGTCCCCTGACAACACTTTCTCATCATAAATTTCTTGTTACTCTTTCTTCATTCATTCTTTCCTCCTTTCACGTCACGTCCTTTTTTGACTAAAAATAAGAATATTTTTTATCGTTTCATAATTACTTTCTTTATAGACAAATGGGAGATTGATCCAAACGACCTGGTATTACACGAAGAATTGGGGGCCGGGCAGTTTGGCGTGGTGCGCAGAGGGAAACTGTTCGGCACCAGGGACGCGGCCGTGAAGATGATGAAGGAGGGCACCATGTCAGAGGACGACTTCATAGAGGAGGCTAAAGTTATGACGTAAGTATATTTGTGTACTACCTACGAGTTTATTATACATATGAGGTAAAACAAGCAAGCTCAAGTCGCTTATGTTATGTAACCCCAGCTACCAAACTGTTCTGTGTTCCACAACTGCAACTATTAAAAGAGTCAATTACAGTAAAGGTTACAGTCCCTCAACAACACCTGTTGCATGAATGAGCCGACTCGACCCGTGAAATACCCCACAGAAGAAACGAAAAGCAGAATACTTCTAGTGCACGCCGGGTGCACTAGAAGTATTCTGCTTTTCATAGTATGTGTGAGGTGCCGGAGGCCTAATTTTAGACCTCTTCTCCTTCATTTCTTATAAGAAAAGGTTTAATAGTGGAGAGAATAAATAGGAATTTAACTTTTTTCTGGTTATCCCTTCCTACATCAATTAAAGATAGTAGGCAACCATTCATTAGCTTATTGCAGATGTCTATGGGTAGCGGTCACTTAATATCAGGTGAACCGCTTGCATTTTTGCCACCTTCTTCTATAAAAAAAAGTCACGGATGCACTGTCTGCAATTTGCAGTGGGGATTGGATAAGGAAAACGAGAGATAAAAGGAGAAAGGAGATGGGTTCCAATTTTTGGGGTTTGTGTCTGAGGGATCTCGATGGTTGTTGTTTGTTAGCTTCTCTCTTTCACTTTGCGCGTTGTTTCCTCATTCCTAACGTTGCGACCTCCTCTCTTACGGTGTTCGGTCACTCTGTGCGGTCCTCTGCGAAATAGATGGATTGTGTTTGTGTTGTGTGTACAATTTGTTAATGTACGTTATTATATGTAATGTTTCAGCAAACTGCAGCATGACAACCTGGTGCAGCTGTACGGCGTGTGCTCGAAGCGGCGGCCCATCTACATCGTAACGGAGTACATGTGCAACGGCTCGCTGTTCAACTACCTGCGGCGCGCCGCGCCCGATCAACTCGGCCCAGCGCTGCTACTAGACATGTGTCTGCAGGTAAAAACACGTTAGAGAAATCCAGATACTTCCGCCGCGGATCCGGTCTTAGAACCCGCAGCCGACCAACCAGCAAACAGCGTGAGTGAAAATCGTCCCCCTCTCTTATAGAACCGCCATTGTCGCGGTGCGATCCCGCGCGTGCGAAGTCGCAGGATATAGAGAGTTGCTCAACGTAACATCATCACTCCTATCTTTCCACGAATCCACCACGGCTGCAAAACAACCGTTTAGCATTTTCCGAAGACCACCAACATGTACCTTTCGTACCGGCAGTATGGATACGCCTTGGTTCACCGCTGGTGACCAGCCCGCCGCTTCTAAGCCAAGGTCTAAAAGTTAGTACCAATCAAAACTAACCGTTTTCCCATCCAAGCTTACTTTTTAGAAACATTTACGATCAATTGTAAATGTGTAAAGCATTTTAAAAAAGATACAGAAAGTGTAGACCCACCAAAAAGTATATGCCATTTTGTTTATAAACGTTACTTGAATTTTTGGCTATTTCTTGTACATTTTCAGGTATGCAAAGGAATGGCATATTTAGAAAGGCATAACTACATCCATCGAGATTTAGCAGCAAGAAATTGTTTAGTCGGTGAAGCTAACGTTGTCAAGGTGAGCTAATTTAATTTGTTATATTGAACCGTTTTGCCGTTATATTTTTGAAATCTTCAAGTCTGTTCTTGTCTCGTACTTGTCCTGCATACTCACTCACCGTATACAAGCGCAATAGTGTAAATTAAGGGCCTTTACGAACGTCGTTTTTTGTGCGCGCTTACAACGCGCGGTGAACGCTTTTTGTTTTGTTTAAAGACAGTTTTGTTTTATAACTCAACATTGTAATTGTTAACGTGGACTTATTTTTTTTATTTAATACCAAAAATTACTTTTTTGTTTGCAATTGTTTTCTATATAATAAATTCCTCAAACTGTTAATACAGTTTGTCGGCGAAGTAGCACACATTAAAACTAATTTCAATTGTATTTTGATATTTCTCTTAATTTTCCATAAGTTCTAACTTGACTTAAAATACACAAAAAGAAAATAAATTAACAATATGTGTTTACAAACTAAAATGAGTCGTCTAAAGCATTCAGTACCCACGATTTTAATTTATTTTTAAAAAATTCCTTTGTAGTACACACTTCCTGTTTTACTATCTCATTATAAATTCGTGGTACTAAATACTTACGCGTCCCCTTATCATACTAATTTTGCACACTAGGTTCCTCAAAAATTTCTATTCATTGATTTAATTTAAAAAAAAAAAACGGTTTTATTATATTGTTCGATTGCCCACAAGTATTTAATTTTCTCGTGCACTGGCAGAATGCCGCAGTTCTTAAACAATAAATTGTAGTTATGCCTTTATTTTTCAGATGTATAAATTTACATAATAAACACCTTAACTTATGTAATACATACGCGTTCCACATGACCACCCCAACTAATCTTAGAATCTATTGTTAACTCTAAATATTAGTAACTATCGACATGCTCAAGTGGTTAAAAATTATAACATTGCATATTCCTGTGTAATGCATTTGTAAGAATTACCTATAATTTTTGGATATACATTGGGCATGTTTTGTTTTTTCTATATTTAAAATTTTACCATTATCGTGCGACCATTTAATAACGTTTTCAAAATCAATTTGTACCTTTTCTTCAATCACCTTTATATCTCTGTAAGCATACATCATGCAGGTATCGTCAGCATATATATACAGGTTTTGCAGTTCCTAATCACATTTACGTGCATGATTTAGCCTATAGGACCATATACAGAGCCAGTAGGAACTCCTGAATTAATAAATTCCTACCCACAAACCGTTCCTTTAATCTTCGTGCGTAACATCCTATTATTTAGATAGTTTCGAACCTACAAGCTGATTGGCCCTCGAATCCCACACTCACCCATAGCAAATAGCAACAAGCAATTGCTCGTGGTCCAGGGTATTAATTGATTTTAAAAATGCAATTAATACCCTGAACCATGTGACATTCATTAATACCATCTGTGAAAATATTAGTTGCACGATATAACATAGGCTATGTTGTGACTATATTGTAGCATAACATAACATTGCATAACATTACAGGTTGCGGACTTCGGCCTGGCTCGATACGTGTTAGACGACCAGTACACGAGTTCTGGCGGCACTAAGTTCCCTATCAAATGGGCCCCTCCTGAAGTACTCAATTACATGAGATTTTCCTCAAAATCTGATATATGGGCCTTCGGTAAGCAAATATTTATATGAAATGTATTTTTCAACAGTCTAATTGTTACGCCAGGGTGCGATTCGAATCTGAATAATTTTCGTCGTAAACCATCTCTTAGCGTAAGTTCCTTATCTCAGATTATTTAACGTGAAATACATAAAGGCTGTTTTCTAACTGTCGAAATAGTGAGAAAACAAGACATTTATCAACTATAGAGATAATACAAAATATTTTTGGAAAATGATTATTTACATTTCCAGGTGTTTTAATGTGGGAAGTTTTTACGTGTGGCAAAGTGCCGTACGGCCGCATGAAGAACAACGACGTGGTCGACATGGTGCAGAAAGGACAAGTGCTGGAGAGGCCCAAAGGATGCTTGATTGAAATTTACAATGTAAGTATTTTTATATATGTCTAGTCGAGTCATAAGTTGTGTCAAAACCTATTTTTAACCGACTTCAAAAAGGAGGAGGTTATCAATTCGTGTGTATGTTTTTTTTTACGTTTGTTACCTCAGAACTCCGCTCCTGGTGAACCGATTTCGATGATTCTTTTTTTGTTCGAGAGCTAATGCTTGTCGATTGGTGGTTTTTTAGTCAAGATCCGACCGGTAGTTTTTGAGTTATTCTTAATAATGCATAATATGACAACGTTGAATTTTACTTCCTTGGCTTACGTAGGCTAAATTAGAGGACTTACATTAAAATGATGTATGAAATAATTGTTGCTCTTTATATAAGCTAAATAAAAGTCCGCAATGACATATATCTATCTTCTATAGTTGTCTCACAATAACCATTTTTATCTTAGGAAACATTAATTAAAACGCACTCGATACTTACTACGCGATTATTCGTGTTCGGTATGAATCCTTATATTTTTGGAGTCGGTTTTGTTTTTATTTAAAAGTTTTTTTAAATTGGCGAATACTGGCCAAATATTTCCTTAACTAATATTAAAAATGGAACGTTTGTGTTTTCCGAATATAAAAAAGAAATTAATTTTCATTCATTACCAAATATGGAGTGGTCGAAGAAAGAAGATAGAGTCGCGGTTATCGCGTTGCACCGCTGTGGTTACACGCCAACAGAGATTTTCAATATTCTGCAAAATTAACATTAAGATTTGTTTATCGCACTATCAAACGTTACACTGAAGATTCAAGCTTCGAAGATGAAGAGGGCACAGTTACGACATCAGCGATCATTTAAAGCAGTGAAGGTGATATCCAACGAATTCCTGTTCGTAAAAAAAAATCTTAGCTCTTTAGATGGGGATAAGCAGAACCACGGTAACAAGAGTGTTAAATGAAGACCTGGGACTACGAGCCTATCGTAAAAAGACCGAACATTGTTTGAACGAGCGTTAAAAAGAAATTAGGCTGGAAAGATCGCGTGCTCGATTGATTGTCACCCATGGAATCAACTTTATCGGGCATGAAGACCGGTCTTCTTCTAGTCCTTATATAAACCCGTTGGGCTACAAGGTATGGCAACATTTGAAGGAGAATTTCTGCGCTAAACCTCATCAGAATTTGGAGTCTCTTCGAGCGTCTTGGGTTAAAGCAGTGGCAGAAATAGATATGAATGTGGTGCGTGCTACCATCTATGACTGGCCGTGTCGATTAAGTGCATGTATTCAAAATGGGGGAGGGCATTTCGAATAATGTAAATAAAATTGTATTCTACATTTAATTACCTTTCATTTCATATTTAATTTCTGAATAATTAACAAAAAGTGTATCATTAATATCTTATCCTATTAATAAAAGTTTGTTACAGAACTTATGACCTGACTTAGAATATATAACGTGTACCATAACCTTTTCGACCTGTGAAATACCACGACCTCACAGAAGACAGGCGTCAACTAGATGTATTCTGTGTTTCGTCTGATAAATGAGCGATTTCGTACGGACATGGTGCGTAAGGCAAAGGATTGGAACAAGTTGCCAGCTACAGTGTTTCTATTCAACTATGACGTGGGTATCTTCAAGAGAAGAGTGAATAGGCTGTTACTCTAAACCAGTGCGTACCATCTTAACATTAGGTGGGATCAAGGTGGTCAAGCGCTAGTTTATTTAAATAATTAGGTATTCAATATAATAAAAAATATGCCTACGGGTAGCGATCACTTCATATCGAGTGAACCGCTTATTCATTTGTCACCTTCTATATAAAACAGGCAGTTATTGAGAACTCCTCAACGACTGCCTGTGTTTTTTTGCATGACAGAATGAAAAATAGCATTATAAGGGAAAAGCAAAAGTGAGTGGCAGCGTTGGTAGGGGATGCCCTAGGAGAACTTATATCGATCAGATTAGTGGTATACTACAAAAAGGCGATATAAGGAGCACCCATAACCAACGAGCATGCATGCGTAGATGTATGAATGTAGAAGAAGGTGGGCCAAGATCGTGCCAAACGGAAATCCATGATCTCTGCCTACCCCTCTAGGTTACGGGCGTGAGCGCATATATACTTATATTTATTAAAATTATTAAAACAACGACAACGACGACAACTACACGTTTCGGCTTTGTTACCATTTTAACATGCATTTTGCATTTATTACAATTAAATATACGTACTTACTATATTTCTAATAATTAAATAAAGAAGTAACCGACTCTTAATTTTAACTGTACACGAATCGAATTTATAAACATACGTGGTATTATTACAACTGCTAACCATCTTTGAATTATGAACCTTTGTGTTTGTCGACTCAGTCGCTATAGCCAAAGAGCATATTTATAATGCAAGACTGAGTTATGTTGCTATAACCGAACAGTTATTTAATTCCATGGTGGTATTGTTGTTATAGGTGATGCGCGCGTGCTGGCGTCAGTCGCCGGACGAGCGGCCATCGTTTCGCGCGCTCAAGGAGGAACTGAGCGCGATGCTGCGTGACTGACTGC
>JWHW01018465.1:18631-33987 GCA_000931545.1 Papilio glaucus | reverse complement strand
ACGCATCGCCAGTATGAAAACTGTTTACACTACCTAGAGAACGATATACAGTGTAAATTGTTTATAACGTCATTAGTTGTAACGATAAACTCCTTCAACGTAGAAATGAACACAATCTTGTTAGTTTACCTTAAAACCCTTGCACCGCTACACTCTTTTTAGAATGGTTACGAACTAAGTTGTTCCTGTTTAGACCTCAATATATTTATATTATTGTTTGTTGTCGATTTCCAAGATGCTCAGACTAGATCTTATAGCTGCCGACATTTCTTAGATCGTAAAACGTCTTAGATTGCATTGTCCCTAAAAAGTAATGTTATTGCGTACTACCTAAATTTTAAAATTCAAAACAGAAAATGATGTTTTCTCATCATTATCACTTTAAGAGGCGGATTTTTATTACATATTTAAAAAAAAAATATTGTCAAACTTTCCGTAACGATAAAGATCGGTTAATTTTTGTTGTAAAAGTTTACACTGTATATTTTTAATTTCTTACTAATTAATATTATAGTTTGAATAAAACTAAGTTAACGAATTACTTACGCGCCTGGAGATAGTATCACGACTTTGCAGAATTCAGACGTGTAGCAATGGTATCAATATTTCAGCGTTTCGTGTAATGAGTGAGTTGTCGCGGGAGCTCCTCCGCTTCTTCTCTTCCCCTCCTACACCTTTTCACTAAGGTGGTCATGTAACACCGGCTCCCTTGGTGTTTTGGTGTACACTAGCTCGTTTGCCAACTTTAACCACAAAAAAACGAATGTATAAAATTTACGAACGAAACCAGTGTACCTATGATTTAGGTTAACCGAGGTGTTTGGCGTCCTATTGTTATGCTAGGCAGATTATTGTTTATAACATTTATAGATATAAATCCCCATTTTAAATCATTCGTACAAATAGTTACGTATAATTTGATTTTGGTACATTGATTTGTCTACCGCTCCTTTAGTAAGTTACGTAAAAATAAGTTTTTTTTTAAATACTGACAGTATTGCAATATAGACTCACTTATGGATTTGCGGTTGAGTTGAGTGTTTTTGATTGGCCTTGCCTTGTATCAAATGAATTTTTACTACACAATACACCACTTCCTTTTTGCCTGTTCGAAATTCGTCAAGTATTTGTATCTAAGTAACGTAATTGCACGTCAATGCAAGATTTAGTATAAGAGCATGTGTACGACGTGAAATAATATCTTGTGATGTACCAGTCCGTATACTTTTATATTTATATATTTAAGATGTCACAATGAAAGATCCGAACTGAGCCTTCAAATATAATTGCCTTATCGGTGATTTAAAATATCATTTATTTAAACTGGAAAAGTCCAAATTTTTAAATAATTTTAATTATAGTATCTCGATTTTCTAGTTTCTTCCGTTTTGTAGGACATTGAAATAGTACGCTGAGATTTATGAGTAGTGATGATCGTGAGTTATGTCCTTATCTAAAAAGTATACATTTTTATGCTGTTCGAAATTTACTTTGTCGTGGCATAGCCATTGAGAACTGTGATAAGTCTTTTCAAAACTGTAACGGTTTCAGCAAACAAATGTACTAGGATATATTAGGCTAAGAACTCACGGTTCGCGGCCGCCGCGGTTGCGGTTTTGGTCCGCAAACTTGGCGAGAGCATACCGCAAAACGGGTGGTTATTTACGATCGATGGAAGATTGTTCTGTGGAGTTAGACCGCCATACCAATCGCAAAGCGTGCAGGCGATGACCACCGAAACTGCGGGTGACCGCGGCTCGCACTATTCTACTAGGTGGTCTATGCGGTGGGAGCCACAAACAATCGTACCCCTTGCGGGCGTAAAACGCGTCGTGAAAATGTTTTAATTCTGCATTCTACAGAAGCCACGGGCCCGCAACCGCGGAGGGTGCGGGTGAAAATCTGTGTGTGCTTTTAAAGGGCCCCGAGACGATCAAACGGTTTGATTCAAACACGTAAATCTAGGTTTCACTCAAACCAACTTATTTGTTTACGAAGCTAGTTTGAACGGTTTGTCAAACATTAACGGGTCTGGCGCTTGTTTGATGAAATTTCATATTTTTGTTGTGTGTGTTACACATGTTGACGCGCCGTTTGATCATGTTCCGACGCGATTTAACAAACTCAGCTTAGTTTTGTGCTGGATTTTGTAACGTAATCTTGTGTCTCCAAGATGTCGGAAGAAGAAATTGAAGTTTCTCTAGATATTCGTGTGTGAAACGGTATCTTAGTTTGTACCATTCTCTGGACCAAATTCTTTTTCTACTTTTTTCTTTCTCTCTTTTTACGTAAAAACGCAGGACATCAGCGTAATAAACGCGAGAATATCACGATCCTTATTCGAGGACCGACATCAAACGATCATCAAACACGTAAGGTTTGAATCAAACCGGTGTCGGGCCCCTTTAGCCTTAAAAAAAGTCAATCCCATAACAGCAAATATGGGAAAGAATAAAAACGAACACAAAATTACTATGCACCAGTACATGGGATTGGTAAACGTTGAAACTTTAAAGAAAGTAATAATCTATATATTAAGTGAATTCAGACAATTTAATTGCGTAAAATTATTAGATTTAGGAACATTACCTATGAGCGTCCAATTGTCGAAGCGTAGAAGAATAGGTACGAAGAATAATGTGTGTTATTACCAGGGAAAATAGTAATCCATGATCTCTTTCCAACTCTCTGAGTTCATGGTGTATATTCGAGAAAAGAGGCTTCATGTATTTTTTAATAGAATGAACTTAAACCACGACGTTAAATTAAAAACTAATGTAGTGCAATATAAAATTACATTAACTGAGGAAAGCATTGAGTTGAAGTAAAACAAATAAATATGTAATATTTTCTATACATAGACAATACAGTTCATTATACCGATACCTGTTTTGAATCGTCATAAATTTTTTTACTTTTTGTATTCTTTTTTGCCTTATTAAAATTAGTAATGTGTGGTCATTTAGAGCAATAATTGAAAATGCTATAGGAATTGAATAATCAATACAATTAAATCTCAAGTACAAGTCATAGATACTAAAGAATTAACTTTACAGTGGTTGTTCAATAATACCGAAATTCACAACGAAGTAGCGATTTACTCTGTAAGATCGTGTAACGATCGCCTTACCATCAACTAGAATTTCAGTAACATTTTTTTAAAGACAATAAATTGGTAGTTCGATCACCAAGTGGTTGACATTGCGTCAAAAACTGTCCGTTCATTAAAAAAAATACGATTCAATTATCTAGTAGTTGCACTCTTATATAAGCGATTGTTAAGAAAATATTATATTATTTTGTGACATGAAGTCACCACTTGTCGCGTCGGTTGGAAAGTGTTTAGACAGCTATAACTCTCTGACCATACACTGACACAACATTAAGCCACTACGGTTTCGAAATGGTATAGTTTTTAACTGTTTGCACATAATTTTTTAACTAATTTAATCCTGTTTCTCTTCGTATTTTTATGGAAATATGTAAAATATGTTTTAACATATTTTACATATTTCCATAAAAATATTTAGTTTCCTTTCGCGAAATCAGTCGTTTTCAGGTCAAAATTCTTGTTATTAAACTGTACCAATGTACGAAGTTAACTGCCGCTTGTTACAATTTCGAGTATATTAGGGAAGCTACTTAGTCTACCTTGGCTTTAAAAAAAAAACATTAAACTGTAGACATTAGAATGAGGCAAATTAAAAAAGCTATTATTTTAACAATATGAGTATTAAGTAATTTAAATGTTAATGTACTCATGATTGCCATCGCCTTTATTAGACTAAATAATACCAATTATTATCATAATAAACTGTACTGATTTATCAAGTATAATAAATTAAGTACAACGCGTGCAAAATAACACGAGACTCTCGTAAAATGTGACGCACACAATCAATCACGTATTTTTTTCATGACTGACATGCACTGTTTACTTTGAGAAGGCATAGAAAGTTACACCTTGTTTCGAGAGTACAGGAGGCGCTAGCTTCATATCAAACTGTAAATAATCTCGAGAACTCCCTCGTGATTCTCGGGTCAGACTTTTACTCGGTCATTACCATTTTGGCCCTTATTTGTACAACTGTACATTGCTAGTCTCGTTAATAATTACGTAGGCTTGTTTTAACACTGCACTGTGACGTCATCGGCCTCAGATCTCATGTTATGGTGCGCGGGTAGTAGTAGTGTACTCATCGTTACATATCAAGTCTATCATTATGTTATTATTAGCTCAAGAATCCTTCATAGCTGTGGATTCGAATCTCAATTAGTTTGTATTAATCAAGTTTAGTGGATTTTTAAGTACAAAAATAATTTGATACAATTTTGTATGTACTGTACGAACATACACTCATTTACAACCATTTACAGGATCTAATACTTCTGAAGGAAGATTAGTGTCTCCGTCTACCCACGAAAACAAAAAGTGATAGATTGACAGTTATGCACGTGACTTTGTATAAAACGTTACATGTATCATTACTTTTAGTCACATAACCTATAACGTATTCATTCATTTATAACGTGTGCGTTACACGTAAGTTTATTGTACATATATTGATAGTTTAGTTTTATCGTAATAGTTATTCCATTGACTTGTAGCCAACATATATTACCATAATATTAATGTTTTGACACCACGATAATATTTACCATGACTTATTCGTTAAAATAATAATTGATTTCTCTTCAAAGTTTGTTCTAGGATCCATTTCTGAAAATATGTTACCGTCTACACATGGGATGGTTTTTCTTTAAACATTTGCAATTAAATGTATTATCTTTAAACATTCCATTATGGTACGTACTTTTTCAATAATGTATTATTTTTTTTCACAAATATACATTGATAGAAATGTAAACCGGTCCAAGCCAGATCACCGGTAGCGTATTGAATAATACACAGAGACATTCCACATATTTTCATAACAATAAAGTCTGTTTTTCATCCAGAAGAATACTTTACTTACAACCACCCCATTATATTTTTCTGTAGTAGAGCTGTCACGGTGTACAAGTTTATTTCACTCGTGCATAAACATTATGCCTTCGCATTAGGAAATTATTCGGTGATTGACCTATACTATGTTGCCCCAAATAGCTGTATGTACTTTTGATATTTTGTAGAATTTACTTTCCCTTTCTCGGTAATTGAAAATTTAATAATAATATTACATTCTGTGCTAGAAAGCATCTCTTCAATGACACGGATGTGCCAAACAACTAGATAGTACTTTGGAAGAAATTTATTGTAGGTATTATTTTTAAGTATAACTCTGACTGAATATTGTAACATTCTAAATATAGGTACAGTCAGCGACATAAGATGATTTATACAAAATGTATGATATAAATCTCAATATTCGATGTTCAAAGTTAATTTATGAATTATACCTTTAATTTGTTTGTTGCATATTTGAATATATTAACAATATAAATAATAAATATGATTATGTTGTAATATAGTTATGTATTATAACTATATATAATTATGAAAACGTTGTGGAGGTTGATTGATCTGCTCTAAACGTTTGCGTATTCTGAGTACATCAGAATTATATGTAAAATATACTCAACATTTTGAGTTATTTTGACGCTTCATCTGTCGTCGCTGACTGTACACTAATTTTAAATTTAGTTTCATTTCTGTAGGAAAAATATTTATGAAGAATTTCTTAACCGTATTTAGATGTTATGTATGATTTAAGTTTTGGATATTTTTGTGATCTTCAAATACTTAGTGATATGATAGTATTTATCGTGTTTTATATACAATTATTTTTGTTTTAAGCTTCGTACCGTAATAAAATGTAACCAATCCTATAAATATATGTTACGTCATAGGTTTCGTCAGTACAATACGTTATTACAACACACACCAATTGTTTGTTTAAATAGTGTAGGTAATTTGCTTGGAAATTGTACAGCAATTAATTTGTATAACAGTTTTTTAACTTTTAAGTCGAAATAAATAAATACAGTTAAATTTTGTAGTTTTATTATTGTTTGTATTCCTGCATGAAATAGAACCTTCAGCCCGACTCAACGGATGTTTTTCGTGTGGCTCTCGCTCAATTCTTCAAAGAATCCCAGCAACCCGGTTTTAAATACGACATAAAATTTTTATACCTTTTGTTCTTCATTCTAGGGTTCAGTTTATGTTGACCTACAACAGAATGACAGACTCGAGGTCGATTTAATGTCCACATAAACTTGCCCCCTAGAATCGCCAACGGCGAGTTACGCAAGGGTTCAACCAAATTTGGTTATTACTATTAACAGTGTTGGCCCCAAATTTAGCTCGGCAGCCCACGTGTGATTAAATTGCTTTTGCCGCACCTTACACTATGTTTTGAACGACAACGTCTGGTATTGGAGAGCAGAGGCACGTAGCTCTGTATACATCGACAAACGTCCAGTGAATTGTGACACCACATCCGATTCTTCACTGTCCATTCATGCTTTACAGGTTTTCGATCGGCTATCTAGATTACTTAAGAAATATTACGACCTATTTCCTTATTTACGCTAAGAGACATTATAAGTTTTATTTTGGCGCATTATGAAATCGTTGAGTGTGGATTTTTATGTACACAGGTACCACAGTTGCTGTTAATAAACAATACGTATAAAATAGATTTATCGTTTTCATTACGTATTTCATCTGCCAAGCTATGCCACTCTTAGAGGGAAGACCTGCATAAGGCAGTGGTACAAATACTATATATATGCAATGTTGTAATAAAAATGAGACTGTAATTAATAGGCATTCTTATCGAAAAGTCAGGTACCTTTATTTACGTACAATTAACGCTAAGCGAGACCCGAAGACAATGTGAACAAAATGAAAACACGAACAAGTATACTGTGTACCCTGTTCTTCAGGTCTTAATTACAGATGTAACTCTTCCTGTAACATAAATTATTTAAAAGTTCTTGTATATAAATTATACAATGATATTAGCCTTTAATGACATCTATATTTGTAATTGTACTAAATATATAATTGATAAATAAATCCATTTCATTTTGTTCTAAATCTATGAGAACTCATTGAGAAACCTAGTGTTTCTAGACATGTGAGAAATGGTTTACAAAACTATCTGATAACTACTTGGTACCTTTATTAAGTAACTTAACTTTTCTAAATGGGGTTAGCAAAATTAATTAAGTTCTCTCAAGACTCTTTTTGATGTAAAACATCTGTTGGCGCGCCTTTACAGTAAAATCGACCAGTATGCTGTAAGGGCAAACGGCGTGACGCTCTAATGACGTTATGCCCCTTCTACTTCCACGACACCCTTGTATGCGCGCGCCTATATTAATTTATATTTATAAATAATTATATTCTGCAATTATTACTTATAAGTAAAATATATCGATTTAAACTTTTTATAAAACGGCTTTACTCACGTTCGCGTTTGTTCTCAGTATTTTGTACCGACAAGTTTCAAACGTAAGAGCGAGGCGGGGCGCGACCGCGAATAATTCCCACTCACCCTGAAGAAGGACCTCCGATAGATCCGAAACTTGTCGGTTCAAAATAGCGAGAAATAATGCGAACGTTTTAATACATTTATATTGATTTTAATTACGAAACTAATCTATTTTATCATTTTAATCCATATTTTTTTCTTAATTAGAAACAGGAACAATCACCGTAATGTTTCACATCTGTCGGGCGTCCCATAATAGCCTTTTTTTAAATAGAATATTTACTAAATAAAACCTTGATTGTTAGTACAGTTACATCCTTAAAACCAATCTGCGTTAGACAAACAAAATCGCCCGCTTTTTAAGCCCAAGTTCGCACTGCGAACCTTTCGCCACGCGGCGAAAAAACGAATAATTAGAAAAAAGGGTTTTGAATTGTATAGCGGAACTAGCGACAAAAAAACCGTTTATGACAAATTCATATGTTTGAGGCGTGGCGTTTCGTAATTTGGTGTAACAAATTGGTATCAATTCCGATGATATCAATATTTGCGGTTTTTTAATTTTTATATCACTCGTCGAAATGTCGCAGGTTTTCTCGCAGCGCGGCGTTAAGTTCGTGGTGCAAGCTTAGGATAGGCTTGGCTTAAAAAGCAGTCATCTGATAAGATGTTAAATAAATGACGTGGTTAAGCATAATTACAATTTGGTATTTTTAATAAATATATATTAAATTATTTACAATAAAGTAAGTTCATTATTTATCGAAATATTTTATTTAATACTTAGATAAAAAGGAATTAACATTTTTTAATTGATAAAACTTCATAATCACCACTAAAACTTTACATGATAGTAAATCAATCTTTTGTTATTACTGTGCATGATGAAACATGAATTTGAAAAATATACTACCTATTTTTTAAATATTATGATTAGTTTTGTAAAATATGTCATTTATGTATTTAACTTGTAGTCCTTAATAGAGCCGTAATAGAATCGTAATACATATTTAGTGTTTTATTTTTATCTTCAAAAGAAGAATAATATACATATACAATTTTATATACGCAATTTATGTAGCTTTCTAAAAAACTTAACCCAGCATGTCTAAAATAATAAATTATCAACTTTTTAAAAGTAGGTATGAAATTTGACAGCTTTAGCAATCGGTCAAAATTAGTCAATTCAAGTGAGGTTGAATTATTCAAGTGACTAGTTGTAGTTAAAAATTTACATTCAGTCAAATCAATTTCAAACAGAATTCAATTCAAAAAATAGTATTTTTTTTTTAATTGAATAAACCAACAATTATATAATTAACATTTTAAATAACATAACAACGGCGCTATATTATTTATTACATCTATATACATAAAAATTTATCTTTTAGAACTATTTACAAAAGCACACTCCAACCGCATGGAACGCGTAACATTTTAAACATTTTGGTGGAATATGTTTGTTTATTTACAAAACTGCTTTAGAAAAGAATCGAATGTTGCCAGTTTTGTTTCTATTGGTTAGAACCAAAGAAAGTTCTGTCTGTTTATAGAAGAGAAAAGTATAAATTTATCAGCATTATTTATGATTTCTTGCCAAAGTGATAGCATATCCTATGTTAAAAAAACCTGGACAGAACCTGGTCGGTTTTAGTTAAAATTAACTAATTTAAATTTTATCCCCTTCCAGAGTAAACTGATATTTTATACACACCTTTAGTTTTAATGATGACTATTTAATATGGCCAGCAAAATTACTTTTTTTACTACCACTACTCTCGGTAATTATTAATAATGTTCAAAAATATTAATAATTTTCAATTAATTACAATTACCGTATCATATACATTTATATATATGAGTGCAATATAACTCCTATATCTGTGTAGACTTTTTATTTCTATATTATCATCTCTATGTTAAGTATTTTGACAAATTCATTGTATAATTAATATAAAAAATGCATTTATTTACCATCATCTACCTAATTTATAATCGATCGATAGGAGTAAATTCCAGTGGGGGGTCAGAGCTGACACACAATTTTATTTTTTAAACAAATGGGATGTATATCCCCAAATAAATTGCCTTGGCCCAAACACCTTGGCAAGAAGTCAATAATGATGGTAATTTTTATCATCCAATAAAAAAATATTTAATACAAATTTATTCTAAAAACGAAGTTTGCCATTTTTAGAATAAACGAAAAATCTAAATGAGAAATGATTGAAGTAAAATAGTATTTAAGATGAGAATTAGGCATTTGTACGTGTAATGTAAAATATTTTAACAATGTAACATAAATGTCATATTAACTGCTAATATTTATGACTAGGTGATCCATCGAATATTTCGTTTCTCTGTATATGTTTTTTTAAAAAAAAATTAAGAAATTTGAAAACCATTGGTTTCACACATCAAACCAAACATTTTCAATATTTTATTTTCAGAAGTTGTATAAATTACACATCTATCGGCAAGATATCTGGGATAAGATATTGACAAAGATCCATTTCGGAATTGACAAATGTCACCTTGCCAGCTGTATTCTCATCTAACCTGAAATTGATAAGAGATAACATAAGCAAATGTAGTTCTTTAAAGGTTTTCCACTGTTACTCATCATTTATGAACTTCGTCAGTTTATAATCGTTACACTAGGCAAATTATAAACTGACAGCAAAGTTAGAACGAGTTCTAACTTTGCTGTCAGTTTCAGTTTCAGTCAAGAAGGAATCATTCACAATTGACATGTCAACAGTTTATATAACTGTCAAAGTCAAATCAAGGACTATTTACATTTTATAGCTTAACATATTTTGCTCACTATGTTAAAGTTAACATTCCATTCAATTTTAACATAAATTTAATTATAGGTTAGGTCAGACATGATAGTTATCATATAAAAATAAACAACAATTTCAGATACCCCATAGCAGCAAGCAACAAGCAAATATGAGTTGCAGATGCATTGCCTACCTTTACATTGAACAGAGGGGACAGATAAGAAAAGGATCCTTTTCCTATCTGTCCTCTCACCTGTTCAATTCTCTTCCCCTTCCCATTCTACCCTTATCAGGAAAGGATGGAAAGGGAAAGAAAACCCTTGAAAAAGAAATGGGCTTCCAACATGCATTAATATCAAGTTTAGATATGATAATTTTTTAACAAGGCTGCAAAGATCATTCATAACCAACTTACCATCCTTTGATAACAGCCCAACAGCCAGCAAAGAATGTTGGTGAATTAATAATTAAACAAACACCAAGCCTCTCTGGATAATGTCTGCTGAGTAGCCAAATGAGGTTCTTGAGCACCTGATAATCCATACATGACAATGTAAAATTGTTTAGATCAAACACAATGCACAAATTGTCCACTACTTCCTCGAAACATTTTTTACTAGCATCTTCCTGAAAATTCAAAAGAATTGATTATTAGTTTCGTAGTAAGTACCACAATCTGATTGTTATGGAATACAAGTGCCTTAGATGTGTTGTGAAAATTAATGAGTATTTTATCGGCAGCCCCCCAACCCAGTTATAATAATAAAGTAACTATGCAAGTTGAGGCTCCCAAGGGAGCCCTAGAGCTAAGTTACTCTTAAAGAGATTTAGGCTAAACACCTTCTGCTCCCTGCTGCCTCAACGAGTATAGCTGTAGTTGCCTTCACCAAATAACAGACACAAGTCAGTCGCAAAAAAAGTGTATATATTATTGCTATGATGCACTATACAGGAAGGGCTGATAACAAATCCTGTATCTTGCACAGATAAATCAATATAATCCTTTGCGGAGAGATTGAGTGGTCAACATTAACAACATTGCAATTTAGAGCCTATATATTTGTTAAATATGCTACTAAGGTAAACTTAATGCAAAAATTTGACAAACATGTTCATATATTTGCTTTGTATCTGGTACTAATTGATCAAAAGGTTATCTTTAAGTTGATAAAGGCCACATAACATAAAAATGACTACTAACCAAACAATATACAATAAACTTAGTAAGGTCATCAATATTTCTATCGCTTGAACTATGATTTTTGGCTGGAATGTAAATAATTGGTCGACCAACAATATCTCTGTGTCTCAGTACCCTTGCTTTATCATTATACTTTTCAATTAGTTCTTTGTTTTCATGTAACTCTGCAACTCCATATTCCGTTCTCCATTTGTTTGTCTTTAAAATAGCCTAAAAATAGAAAATAAAAATAGATTCTACACAAATACATGTATGCCACTTTAAACTTTTAAATATTCCTAATGTATTTAGAATATACTAAAATATTAATAAAAAATTCAAAGAAAAGAAAAATGTATTTCCTAAAATTATCAAGAACGTATTAGCATGCGGATATGACATATAATTTCTGATTATGAATAAATACCTGAAATGCACTGTCTACACTTTTAAAAGCTCTTAAATATCTACGTAAAGAATAGTCATTATGATACTGGGCGGGATCTGCGCTAGCAATTAAATTCATTCTCTCCTTAAGTAATTTAAAATCTTCTTCATTTACTGGTTTCACTTCATCAGCCATTGTAAAATACCTAAATATCGCTTAGTGTACCTTATATTTTAGAAAATATACGTAGTTGAATTGTGAATGCAAAAACAGAGACACAATTTGAAAAATTATATACTGGTACACATAGCTGTGTAAAATTGATTAATTTGAGAATTGAGAATAGATAAGCCACGACGTGACGATTGTGATAAACTGTCTTGAACTGCAGGTACGTCAACTGTCAATACATCGGATTCGGATATCTGTCAATGATGTAAATGTATTTCTAGTTATAATGACATAAGTTATTGTTTATCGAAAATATTTTGGAATGCACGAATTTTAACGTAAAAACCTTTGTTGTAACAGAGTATATAAATATAACTTAAAATGTTGTTTTTGTGGGCATTAATAACTTCTTTTATTAATAACAATTCATGGTAGATCGTTGCATGAAAACAAATAGAACTGATCCTAGCTTGCCTTATATAAGTTCTAGCTGCAAATCGCAATTGTAATTCTAGTGAATAGTTGACTTTCTGTTAAATTTTCTGATTATATCAATGACTAGCTGTGTCCCGCAGTTTCACCCGCCCTGCAATTTTACTTAAACGAAATGATATTATCTACTTCATACTACCGTAATCCCATCATCATCTCCCTGCCCTTTTCTCGCGTATATCGGTCGACATAGGATGGCCGTTATTAACAATCACATATGATTATTTAAACTGTGACCGTAGTCCATAATATATAGTTTCTGTGTACAGTTTTTACGGCCGGCTGCCTACCTAACGCCATCCCTCCTCGGTATTCCCGAGGAGGGATAGCGAATGGAAAACCCTTGGATTACTTATTACTTGATAAGAATCAAGGAAATAATTGACCCGTTACATCCTGCATAGACAAAGTCTTCTATATAACTGAAAATAGTAGTATTAAATATCTATACATATAATAAAAATGTAAGTGATCGTTGTCTGGACATGGAAGATATATGAAAAAACTATTATTGGAGGCCTTCCTAAACGCAATAAAACCCAAAACAATGATTATTAGAATTTTTGTCTGTTTATCTGTGCGTTTGTTAGCGCTAATCTCAGAAACGGCTTCACCGATTTAGGTGCGGTTTTCACTGATGTTTTGTGGTAACTTACTTAACATTTAGTGTTTGTTTTATCTCAATCGGTTTATAAATAAAAAAAATTATATCAATTTAAATAACCATGTCAAACATTTGTTCCATAAAACTGCTATAAATTAGCTGTTCAGTTGAATAGGTTGATTTTTTAATATATATTATTAGTTATATTATGATCTTTAAAATGATGATCATTGAAAGTTTATATAAAGTTCAAAATAGGACAGTTTCGGAGAGAGAGTTTTTTTTTGCAAGCATCAGCTAGACACACCGCATTGCTATTTTGATAGCATACGTATTTCGGAGACGCACGACACTCCCTGGTAATGATAACAGCTATGTTTCGTAACGCAGTATTTACACGTATATAGGTTGGCGTTAGGCAGGCGGCCGGCCGTAAAAACTATATAGTATGGACTACGGCCACAGTTTAAACAATCATATGTGATTGGTAAACTGTTCTACGTGGGAAAAGGGCAGGGAGATGATGATGAGATTACGGTAGTATTAATAAGGTGATATCATTTCGTTCAAGTAAAATTGCAGGGTGGGTGAATCTGCGGGGCACAGCTAGTAATAAAATATAAATAACGGGAAAAATGAGATAAAAAGTAAAACAGAGAAAGACAAATGAATAAGATGATAAAGCTTACATGAGGAAGGAAAAATTAAATAGTGAATAAAAGTCTAAAGAAAGTTATGGTACTTAAAATACCATGGTTATATTCTTACATCCACCACAATCCGGCTAAAGTATGAAATGGAAAACAATAAAAACGCTATTGTGACAACATACAAAAATATGAAATTGTACACTGAACCTGAAATAGAGAAGTTTTTGGATTTAAACAAAGAAATCGACTTTTAGAGAGATGCCCTATCTATGCCCTTATCCTTTTTTTTAACCTTGTATGAAAGACTTTTTACTAATTTACCGTAGATTTCAACGTGCTAATAATTCGTATTGCCTACGACGACAATCGGGCAAACTATGCCAATTCTTGTAAAATTGTGTTTTTAGAAATCAACACGAAAAACCCATACAAATAATGATAATTTTGAATTTAAATGAGTTCTTTAGGCTTTAGTTCATTTAGTTTATTATATATATACATTTTTAGTTCATTAGGCTACTTCTCGTGCAGTCAGTTTCACGATTAAAGAACCCAGTTTTGCTTAAAGTGCCAGTAGTTGGGGTTTTCTGGTATATCAGTATTTAACTTAAATGATTATTTAGATACTATTGTGAAAAACTGGTGAAAGTTTATAGAATCAAATACACATCAATGTGATTTATATTTAAGTGTACCATATAGTTGTTATGCCACCGACCGATTGTAAGGGCAGGCACTTTATGATTGGGCTAGGCCAATTTTAAACGGTCTTTTATTAAAGAGTTTTAACCAGATTACTCTTGTATATTCTGCTGATTACAAACAAAACATTTATTTATACAAGTCATTATAAGGAAATCACAGGACAAATTAAAATTGAATACTGCGTAATTTGTTTATTACTATACTTTTAACACATCAAAGTAATATTTTAATTCATAAAAAATACTTGTACCTATGTAATCACGTAGAATAAAGTAATCTATCATTTGAGCCACTGAGCCGCATCTGGCGTTAATATATTATATATATGTAGAACATGCAAAACGCGTTAATACGCTGCTCTGTGTGTGTGGACAGCGAAGTTAATTGATGTATCGGCTTTTTGTCGATTTTAACGTAAGAAAATTTGAACTAGCAGGTCTACAGGTGTTAAGTAAGACACGTGTAACATCAAAGAATCTGTAGCATTGTAAGTGATATGTATTATTAACTTTTGGGGATATAAGAACAAAGAAATTAGACGACAGAATGAGTAGAGAGAACAGTGATAATTTTTCAATGACCTAGGAACGCAAAAGAGCAAAAGCAAAATGACTATAATTTAATATAAATAACCTAAGACATCATTTCGGAAATAAACTAATAAAATAAAGAAATTCACATTTAATTACAGCTTTTTCTTGTAATCGTAATCTGTATACAAATTGCAATTATGTCAAAAGGCCATTGACAGTGAAAGACGGGAGATGTCCAATGACTCTTCTGAAGTCAGCGATGGTGCAGCAGAAGCTGTAGCCGAGGTCAACGCGATCAGGTTGCCACCTGAGCCAGCTGAAAGCGTTGTTGTTGCGACACCGATCGGTACAGAACTGCAAGTTGCGAGCCTCGGCCAGGGTGTAGTGAGGGTTGTTGATGCCTAT
>JWHW01018465.1:0-11257 GCA_000931545.1 Papilio glaucus | reverse complement strand
CCGGCTGCTCCGATGCGGGCACGTAGATTCTAAAAGTTATTTAACGTATTGTAGTCTTTTTAAGATAATAAAATTTCAAAATTTAAATTACAATTGTTTATTAATCAAAGATTTTTCTTTGAGCTTAAAACATTATTGATAAAAGTAAGTTTACTAACCTGCTCGAGATTGTTCCAGTTGCCAGCGTTGAATGGTTGCCACTGAGGAGCGCAGTTGATGAAGTAGAAGGTAGCGCGCTGACCAGTCGCGAATACAAAATCACTCTTGGCGGCGAGGTGGCCACGCGCCAGGAACTGCGTACTGGTCACATACCTATCAGCAAGGGCGTTGCCGACAACGCGTGCAATAGAAAGTTTCTGTTGAACTTGCGTGTATCGGTTGTTAACATCGACGCCAGGGAAGAAGCTGCCAGCTAAAATTGAGATACAGCCTATTGTAAAATTTTAATGTACAGAGGAAAGGATAAACAGAAAAGAGGATATTTCTTTTTTTTATCTATCCCCTCCTCCAACGGATACTCTTCTCCTGCTCATCCTTTTCATATTAGAAAAGGATAGGAAGGGGACAAATACTACAATTAGGCCTCCGGCACCTCACTCATCAGTCGAACCGCAGAGAAAATTTCAGTGGTGTATATCCATAGCTTTTTCAGTTTATTATATACCATATATAGTGTTACCATTGATGATATATCGTAATCTATACGATAATAAATGTCACTTATACTCATGTACATTTTATTTGTATGGTTTTTATTATATATTTCAGTTATATAAAATATCTTTTACTCCGGGTTAAAGTGAAATTCAATTCGAGGTATCCCAGACTACAGGTTTTACAGGCTACCACCATATATAATATTACCATTTCTGATATATCGTAATCTATACGATAATAAATGTCACTTATACTCATGTACATTTTATTTTTATGGTTTTTTGTTATATATGGTTTTTATTATATATTTCAGTTATATAAAATATCTTTTACTCCGGGTTAAAGTGAAAATCAATTCGAGGTATCCTAGACTAGAGGTATTACAGGCTAACCCCTTCCTACCCTTCATATTCGTAACTTCTATGAAGTTAGTAAAATAATATTTTGAAAAGTTAATTGCTCAAAAAAATACGAAAGCGAAGATTGAAATAAAACGTTGAGTAGAGAGAAAAGAAAGGGCTGAAGAGAAGTTAAATGAAAATATAACGTACCCATCCAGCTAGGCCTATCCACGCCAGTTTGGTGGACGGCATTTGCAGGTGTCTGATCGTACCATACATAGAGGACTTCCAGACGTCTCTGATCAAAACAAGACCAGTACAGAGGGTAAAAGACGTTGTTTACGATGAATCCGACCCTGAAATGGGAACAAATGTTTGCCAATAGCCTGAGGGTTAAGGGTACACACTAACGAACATGAGATCATGGGTTCAAATCCGCCATTAGACTATTGTCGTGAACCATGTTCTAGCAAAAGCTGAAAGCTTATTCGGAATGGTTAAAAGAAACAGTAAATTATTTCAATAATAATCTTCTAATAGTTTTCACTTAATAAAACTAAAACAAAGTTTCATTAAAATATATATTAAATAGCATAAATGTTATTTATTATGTCAAAGAGCTTACCTAATAACCAAATTATTGTTAAAGCAACGCTGGTTGGTCCCTTGTGCTTCGTGATGGGAGTGAGCGGAGCAAGTCAACTGACCGAAGGCGCCATTTCCATTTAACCAACCCGAACCAGAAACTAGATTGTTGTTGACACAACGAGCAGTCTGTAATTTAAAAAATTAAGTAAAATTCTTTTAAGATTATGATTATCGCAGCTGCACATGAGGATTTCTAAAACAGGGCAACTGAAGAGGTTAGTACTATTTACTCTTGAAAAACCGAGTGCCCTTGTGCTAGATATAGCTGCTAACATACATATTAGATATAAGGTATAAAGGTTACGTTAATACTTAACGCTACCTAAGTACCTAGCTCAATTATTCTTTTATCTCCCCTCAAATACGAGTATATTGAAACCTCTCGACGTACGGGACGTACGCGAGGTTTTATGGCTTGGACGACGGAGGGACGTGCAGTCGCTTGGAAGTCGCTTAGCAGTCGCCTACGAGTCGGTTCAGTTTCATGTGATTAAGTTGAATTTGATCCCTATCAAACGTATTGTACTATGTGATATTTTGTTCGCGCCGTGCTGGGAAGCGAGCATTGTGAATAATGCAGGGTTGCAGTGGGAGCAACATCGCTCGTGCGCTACGGATCATGACCATCGACTTAACTGACTCGACTTAGACTGGACAGATTGACTAGATCCTGTAAACGCTGCACCAGACACCGTAGTAGTAAGTCAGTAGTTTGAACAGTGGTACAGCCCTCAACAACAACATATGTTGCACGAATGGGCCGGCTCGACCGGTGAAATACCACGATCTCACAAAAAATAGGCGGGTGTATTGTACGTTTCGTCTGATGAGTGAGAGGAGGCCTAATAGAATAGTTTTTGGGAACATGAATTGTATTAACAGATGAAATTTACTTACTCCTACGTTCACGTTTCTGGCAATGTTCGGGTGTCGAATCGTACGTCCAGATCCAGTGCAGGCAATGATCACATTTTCGCCAGAGTTGAGACGGATCTGACCGGAGTTACCGTTTGGCCTGAGATAGTTGTTACGATGAATGTAGACTGGTTGAGGCTGCCCGAGGTCTCCTCGGACTCGGAATGTGCATCCTGTATGATCATTTTATCAAGTTATTTTATTTTATACACTAGCTGTGCCCCGCGGTTTCACCCGCCTTGCAAGTTTACTTAAACGAAATGTTATTACTTACTTAACAGTAATAATATAAATAATAGTACTCTGTTTTATAGCATTTTATCGAACAAATGTTTGACCTGGTTTTAAATTGATATAACTTATTTATTTATAAACCGATTGAGATAAAACAAATACTAAATGTTAAATGTAAAAGCTTACCACGACACAATAGTGAAATCCGCACCCAAATCGGTTAAGCCCTTTCTGAGATTAGCGGCAACAAACACTCAGACAAACAGACAAAAATTCTAATAATGATTGTTTTGGGTTTTATTGCGTTTATGAAGGCCCCCAATAATATTTTTTATCTCATGTTCATATATATCTTCCATGTACAGACAGCGATCAGTTACATTTTTATTATATGCATAAATAAATTAAATGACTCTTTTAATCAATTAATTATGAAGAATTAATATTCCAAAAAATATTAGTAGGTAGTTACTTACCACTACGGGCATCGAATTGGGTTTCATTTCCATAGTTGCGTTGTTGAATATCCAGCCAGGAATCTAAATAGTCCTCGAAATCGTCTTCGTTAAGAACCAGAGCGAGTTGGCCGGGCTCGGGCAAGTCGCTCAGGTTCGCTGGTAACGACAGAGCTCCAGCTAAAACTGCTGCAAGCACAAGGCATAAACGCATTTCTGCCTTTTATCTTAATATATTATACAATGTAAAAATGAATTGCCTAAATGGCCTTCCTTTATAGCGAGAAATGCGGTTTTATTAGCAAAGACAATAGAATATATATTGGTACTATCGTGGTATGTGGGAGGATAATGATGTACATTATAACAGATAATAAGATAACGATATTAATTAAAAAGATAAATATACAGCGAGGATTATCAGTCTACAGTTATGTCTTATGTGAACATATCAGACTGGTGACATGTTGAAGAAGGGCGATGTTTAGAGAATCCGATATCGATAAACATAATACATATAGATATGAAGTAAGGCCACTGATAGAAATTTGGAGCCGCAGAGGTACCAATTCTACCACCATTACCATGACTACCGGTATTAACAAATAGGAGCTTACGCTCGTAATCCGTAGAGCTACGCAGAAATTACGGATTTCCGTTACACATTGTGACATACTTGTCTCACTTCACTTCTTCCATATATCAAGGTTCGGTTATGGGTACTCTTGATATCGTTTTTCTTTAGTATGTCACCATATGATTTCATTTAGGACGATTCTTACCAATATTGTTCCGCAATATATCAAATTACGTTCTGTTGTATTATAATAGTATACATTCATGGCGTAGTCTTAGATAAGGACAAGTCTGAATTACTTTATCACCATCATACACATACTCCTGTAATTATATTTATTTTAATTACTAGTTAGGTTAAAGCTATTGTTTGTATATATTTTTTTTATTATTTATATCAGAAAGGATCGCAAAATCAAACGGCTTCAAACACTGGAATACCACATACAAAGAACTGAAGGTATTAAAAAAGCTTTAAAGGATCTACTTGAAGCAGGAAAACAATGGATATGGAGGAAACAAACGTAGACAATTATATTGCGAACACCAACTACTCAAAAACTCCCGAAACCAAAACTGACTCTATTCCAGAAATACTATAATAAAACTAAATTAATTGATACTGATCGATGTCGAAATCACCTATCACCTCTAGAATGGTAACAAGAACAGTCCCATTATTTGTAATTTCTGCTTACACCTCAGCACCACTGGTGTGAATGGTTTTATATTATTTAAACAAACGGAAAAAGTGCTTGGTTAAATATTGTGTTCTCAACAAGACAATAACAACTCATGGCATAAGATTCGGCTGAGAGGCGGGCCAGGAGGTTGAACGGTGATCAAGGTCTTAATTTAAGAAAAACTGACGTCTTTAACACAGAAGCAAAGTGGCTAGCATCTCGGTGTTTTACACAATAAATTCTGGGCAGCGTGTGCAGGAATTACACGAGTTGATTCCCCCATGTCCATTTTACCATCGGACGTTTAGACACACGGGTGGTCCATCCTTTTGAAGTAGATATACCGCGTTTTCATACAAAGCGATCTTTGTTCATCGTGCGCACGGCAAAGGATTGGAACGTGTTGCTAGCATCAGTGTTTCCGTCTAACTATGACGTGAGTACCTTCAAGAGAAGAGTGAATAGGCCGTTACTCTAATCTAGTGCGTACCATCTTTCGAACACATCGTCACTTAGCATCAGGTGGAATCGTGGTCAAGCGCTAGTTTATACATACTAAAAAAATCTTTTATCTCTTAACACTATCTGCGAAAAACACGAAAGAAATTGAATATGGATTAAATCGGCTAGTATGTTAAATTATATCATTATTAGATGCAGTTCAGCCAAGGCTTATGGTAGTTCAAAAGTTGTCAGCCATTACCTGTGTGCCTGACTGCCGGCCGCGTGATCTAAACCGGAATTAAACTGTCGCCCGCCTGTTATATTAACATTGAAGCCAGCGTTTTCGTAATATATTCTAGGTAAGGGCAGGAGGCCGGATTTAATTCATTCATTCGGAATTAAATATGAAATCTTATATACAAAACTTATCTTCTTAACAATATGGCTGTCAGTAAGTTGTTGTTTTCCCTTGCCAGAGTTTTAAATATTTGTACAAGCGATAGCTAAGAGATGGCTTTCTACAGAAGGCTCACAGAGCGGATGCGACCGCGGTCGTGGTCGCGGAAAGCGGGCGGCTGCGCGCTAATAGCTGAGTCGAGTTAACTGCATTAATGTACACAGATGTAGTGCAGCCGCAGCGCAGACAGCATCCGCGGCGGTTTAAAATCTAAGGCTAATAATTAAATAACTCTATAAGGAATATGAAAACAAATTTTTTATGTCAAATCGCATACCTCCTAATGTTCATTTCGTAGTATGCGCCCGGATTCTGCTACACAGCCTTATCATACACCTTTCTTGATAATCTTCTAATCTATTTATCAATATACAATATATCTTTCCGATATTTTAGCGATAATAACAGTACCTTATTTTCTTGACTGCACATTTATAGTGAAGCAACCCACAGACGAAAAGTAATAGTAGTTATATTCATAATGGTTGTGCCAACGGTTCGATTACGTTAGTAATCTACGTATATATTATTGAATGTTTTATTCGTAGTTGTTACACTTTTTCAATGCAAATTACTTGTAAAATTTACCCTATATTATACCTACCCTACCCTATACATCTTATTCTGATATTTATTATAAGTTTCATTAAAATCCATTCATTAATTTTTGCGTGCAAAAGTAACAAACATCCCATTCTTAAATATAAATAAATAAATATGCGCTCACGCCCCTAGCCCAGAGGGGTAGGCAGAGGCGTACCATTGATGTCCATTTAGCGCAATCCTGGCACACCTCTCTCGCTTCACACACCTACGCATACATGCTCGTCGGTTATGGATGCTCCTTATATATATCCTCCTCGCCGTTTTTTAGTAAACCGCTAATCTCACCGATATAAGTTTTCCTGGGGCGTCCCCTACCAACACTGCCACTCACTTTTGCAACATATTTGATTCGTTACTCTCCCTTCATTCATCCTTTCAACATGGCCGAACCACCGAAGCATACCTTTCTCAATTCTAGACACAGCATCGACTTTTTAACCCCACTTTTCCCTTATAATGCTATATTTAATCCTATCATTCAATGTCACGCCTAACATACTTCTAAAGGATCGCATCTCAACGGCATTAACTCTACTAGCATGCTTTTCCTGCCAAATCCAGCTCTCACTGCCATACATTAAAGCCAGACGCTTTGCTTATAGCCAGACGAGCCTTCACAGACACATTCTGACTCCTTACTACTGTACCTATAGCCCCATTCATTTTATTTCCCGCATTCACTCGTCGTCCAAAATCTTTAACATGCCTACCATCTCTACTAAACATAAGCCCCAAATACAGGAACTCTTCCACCTGTTCCATTTTTTTACCGTTAACATTTATATAAATTATTGTCTTACTCTGTTCTCTTTCAAACACCATTACTTTCGTCTTATCTATATTCATCTTCATACCATTACCTAATGAATCATACAGTAAATTCAGCATAAGTTGTAAGTCTTCCGCCGATGACGCAAACACTACCTGGTCATCGGCGTACAAGAGACATTTTACAACTAACTCACCCATTCTTACTCCACACTCTTCGTCTTTCAAAACTTTCAATCATCCATAAAGAGATTGAACATAACGGAGATGCTACACAGCCCTGTCTTACACCTTTATTGATGCTAAGCCAGTCTGAGTAGACCCCTTTAATCCTAACACAAGCAGTAGAATCTTTATAAAGAGACTTCAATGCTCAGAGACTCAATAAGATCATTGTTGAATCCGAACTCAAATAAGGTTGATCACAGATCATCTCTTTTAACTTTATCATAGGCCTTTTCTAAATCTACGAAGGCGCAGAATTTTTTTTGGTTTACAGCCAAAAACTTTTCTGTGATCATACGTAAAGAAAAGATCTGATCCATGCAACCCATTACTTTTCTAAAACCTGCTTGCACATCTCACATTCTTTCTTCTGTTTCTTTCATGACTCTTTCAATCAGTACTTTAGCATAAACTTTTCCCACAATGCTGAGAAGGCTGATTTTTCGGTAGTTTTTACAATCATGCTGTGAACCTTTTCCTTTGTATAAAGGGACGATAACAGCTTTTCGCCAATCTTCTGGTAATAGACCATGTCTCCAAAATATCCGGGTGCTTTACCCAATTCCACTCTTTTATACATCCATACATTAAAACTATAATTAATATATCGGTTAATTAAAGACAAAATAATATTGTATTTTAGAAAGAATTTTGAAATGAAAACTTCTTTAGCCGTGTTTTATTATATTTGGTAGGGGAAACTCTTATAGGTTCGTGTGAACAACATTCTCAACATGCGTCAGCAACATGCTAATTTAAATTTCGAACATTTTGGATGAACTTTTCTTTATTTTTTTTTGTATTTTATTGAATTGATGAATAAAAGTTCAATTTATTGTTAAGGGTTTATTTTTGTTGATATTTATTTCTATTTGAACTATTGTCGCTCCTTCTCACCAGATTTGAGTTTTTTGAGAGTTGAGGCTGCCTGTGTGTGTTTTTTAATAGCTTAGAAAGACAGTAAAATAACTTTGTAATGTGTTTTTAATTACATTATTCATTATGCCTTATCATTAACCGTTTAAATGAAGTTTATCTCTATTAGCGAGGTACCGAAGTGTGCGAGTACAATTATGATAATTATTGTAATATCAATCACCTAAAACATGAAAACCATGCACTAAGTCACAAACAGCACGAAAATAAGATTGTCATATCACGCATTTATCTACGCAAGGATTAAGAGTTTTAACAGGGATTAGTTGGATAAAATATAAGTACTATCAATTTAGCTTTGATTGATGAAAATAGATTAAACGTAATTACTTCGTGAAATACGTGCAATAAAGAACACTAAAGGTGGGCTGGACTGGCTTAGCCCACCTTGGATGGAAGGCTACGTGGCGAAGAACCATATCTCTGTGTCTGACAAATATACGTAGAAATTACATCGGCAGAGCTCTTAGAAACTTAAATCTCTCATCCTGACGTTCCAACTCTCGAGGGAATCCGAGGGTAACTTTGGTTTTGACCGTGACATAATATGCATATGGATTTCGGTTCGATGGCGACCGAGAAGACCGAACCATGGACCGAGCGGTGGCTTTTATTTGATAATTTACCACTTCGTAATAGCTTACGCCGGAGGAAGTGGTGACATTAACTCCAGCAATGAAACAAATTTTAAATTGTAAAACCTGCCTCCCCGACAAGACTGGTTTGTTCGACTATGTTATGGTCTTGACTAAGTCTTGTGATGAAGTGTCAGTGAGTGATTAATGTCGATTGAATTCGGGTGTTATTATGCAACAGGATTAATTGACATAAGATGAAATCACTCTTTAGTTCAGTCGCACAAGTTTAATACAAAAAAACAATGTTTTTACTTTAAATTGTTCACAATAAGTCGATGATTAAAAATATTTAGATAAAATACATGATAATTATAATTTTATTTTTTAAAACGTTGTTTTATCCCCATCAGCACTGTAATGGCTGCCACTGAGATTTGTAAATGCTGATCAGTTTTTATTTTATTTTAAGTCTCAGTGCACCAAGCATGTTAGTAGAAGAAGAAAAACAATCGTATACTGGATAATATTTTTTTCTATCTTATCGTTAATGTATGTTGGCAGTAGCGTGGCAGTAGCACGTCAGTAACACACCTAATTACTTGTCTAATCCATGTTAAATTCATTATCACCATTATTATGTCACGCTCAAATCACGAAAGAGTCGTTAAGACGGGTGTGTTCCGTCCGATATAGCTTTATCATTGGCATTTAAAACTACAATCCATTAAATCACGTTTTTTCCGTCGACCGGACCAAAACTTTTGCTTGCTTTTTGTGTTTATACAATATTTTTTGTATTGTTTACAACATTTTTAGTTTTGTTATTTGCTTCTTTTTTGTCTTCATTATCATGTCACCCAATTGAGGAACAAAAGTCGCATCAGCCATTGCGTTTCTCGCTGAGCTCATGACGTGACAGGAGAGCTGGCTGTCATATACAGAGCATAGACTTTACTATGTGATGTACGTAAGAATTTGATAAAAAGAAACATATTGATGCAATATTGCTGTGCAGAGCATACTCATACATACATAGACAATTTAATATTCCATTAACTATTTCTAATGATTCTTCTCTTATATAATTATATTATAAATAGAAAATGATCAATTCCATAGGAAATATATTGAGACATTTTGTTTATCTATACCTTGCATAATGGCATATTTCTTGTATAATGTTAGTTTACTAGTCCGAGATGACATTATTCTACTTTTTATTACGCAAAAATTCTCAGTTCCTATGAGATAGCATAAAAATTGTCCTTATCGTACAGGAATTGTTGACTTTTGTTAAAGCAGAGCGCATTTTGTCCACAAAGCCTTGAAAATTTACACAGTTACGATTTTTTTTAAATGTCATAGAAAGTTTAAAATAAAAAAAAATATTATTATTGGAAAAACCTTCTTCTCTGTAATTAAAAGGGTACAAGCATAATCTTTTCACTTTGATCGAGATAAGGTAACCAATATTTGTAACACAACAACTTGAAACATCGTATTCCTCAGTTGTACTATTACATTGCTTATTGCTATTGCTTAACTTCTTCTTGATCATGGTCGGTTCCTAAGGTTCCTAAGGGGATGTTAACTTTCCTCACAAGTTTGGCTGTCACAGTCAAAAATATTTTTTAAGTACCATTAGTAGCTCTTAAGATATTTTTGTTTGCTATCTTCTACCCCTATCTAGAATGGCAGGAAGTTATTGTATAGGTACGGTACGCGGAGAACCGCATAGTGGGAAAGACCTTGGGATAGTCCTGTGTCCAGTAGTGGACTAATCCAGGTGTGGTTTTTTTATGGAATAAGGTGGCAATCGAGCAAGCGGGTCACCTGATTTTAAGTGACCGCTACCCATAAGCATCCGCAACAAGTGAGTTGCATATGCGTTGCCTACCTTTGGACAGAGAAGAGGATATAAGGAAAATATTCATCCCCTCTCCATCCAACCTTCTTCCCTTTCTCATCCTCTCCTAATAAGGATAGGATGGGAAAGGGAAGAGGACTGAAATTGGGTGTCGGCGCCTTACTCCTCAGACGAAACGCAGAAGCGTACTTCTACTTCACGCCTGTCTTGTGTGAGGTCGTGGTATTTGACCGGTCGAGCCGGCCCATTAGTGCAACAGATGTTTTTGTTGCTGGCTGGCTACCACTGTTGTTGAGTTGAGTTCTCTTTAATTCCGTCTGTTGTCCGTAAGGTTTGACCTTGGGATTTGCTGTTGGGCCCGGCTTTGCACGGATAGCACAGTCTGTAACATCATTGTTGCTGAGTGGATTGTTTTTACATGATGTTATTGTAGTCAAGGTTAATGTCAATTCCGGCACGTTGGAAGTGACTGAATTGCACGCGGGCGACCGTGGCGGCCCCCACGCGTCTACCCCGCAGGCGGTTCAGTGGGTAATGAACAATCATCATCAATCATTATCGTCATATTTAAAAATAAAATATATCATGGCAAAGTATTTATGCGGATTAAATAAGTACTTTACAAGTTAGTATTTTACTCTTATAAAGTCCTGTTTCGTTTTAATCCACGAACTCAAAGGAACCACCTGCTCTTGCTGCATTAGCATTTAATACTGCAGCTTCGCTTTACTTTCAAAGCCAATGCAACGTGTTAGTTAGAGTAAAATAAAACTCAAAATCTTTATTTAATACTCATTTTACTTTCTACAGGTTTGCTTTTGCGTAGTAAGTAGGTAAATTAAGTAAGCTAAATATACTGGGTTATTG
>JWHW01018436.1:289047-301172 GCA_000931545.1 Papilio glaucus | reverse complement strand
GCGACGTACAGTACTTAAGTCGGGGTTTGCTCCCGTTTAGGAGTCTATTGTATTTTAACAAGTGTTTTCATTCTACGCCTCTACACAGAAGAGAGAAGTCTGGAGTGACTAGTTTTAAGTTTCGTTTTATAGTCCATATGATGACCTATGATGATGGCCTTCCACAAACTTGACGCAAGAGGTCAATAAGGGTGACTATTCATGGGTTAGGCTTACGTACAGCAGTAGATCTGTAGGCTGAAGAGAGAGAACAAAGGAAGATATTATGCGCGGCAGAATCTTACAAAAAATTCCAGCGTGGAAAATTAGAACGAATGCGTGCGAAGCCGCGGGGAATAACTAGTAATATAATATTATATTACTAGTATTTCCTCTTCAATATAATATTATAGATTGATGATATCACTGACCCTGGCAGATCGGAGCTTAAATTTAATTTAAATAGTGGATGAAATGAAACGTGCGCTGAGCGTAATGAAATAAAACTGAAATAAAAATGGTCTCCACGTGCTTCTGATTAAATAAATTTAAAAACTTTCAACGTAGAATGCATAATGTAACTGCCGTCGAATAAAAAAGTGTAAGGTCACATATAATGTGTGTGTACACACATTATATGTGACCTTTGTTAACGTTTAAGTTGGACAAAAAAAAACTCTTGTAGTCCAAGGTGGACGCCTAGGATTACTGATTTACATTTATTATGTTTTATAAACATTCTCTTCACTTCCTTTGAGGCTATATTCATAGAAACGGCATAAGAAATGTATATCCTCAGATAATATGTTAGACTAGCTGTTGCCCGCGAATCAAATCACTGCGCAGAATAAAAGTTTATAATCGTATTTTTTACATTAATTGTTTTTAACGTAATCTACAAAATAAAACGTAAAACATCAGTATAAAAATTATTTTTTGATTTTACAATTTAATTTTGTTTATCTGTTAGCTGTAGATCCATATTTAACCCGGTGTTGTTGCTGTTCAATTTTTAAGTTAAAGAAATTGTAAAGTAATAACGCACATGTTCAATGTAATTAACAATGACGAAAAAAAAACGGCTGTTTACGACCCCGTAAGCTGAGGCACAAAATATAACAACAATTAAGAATTTTCAATTGATATTTTGACTTTTACAATATTTATTATACCTATATTATATTTATTTATGTATTTTTCAACTATAGCATTTTATACTAATAAAAGGTTAAGCGTTGGTGCCTGTCATAGTATCAACTGTGTGACGGCGCCTTTCCTTAACAATATAGTGAGCTACTTTACATAAATAATGAGGTTTAAGTTTCATCATAGTTTGATTTCAGTAAAAAAATCTTAACAGTACATTTACACTTCATAGACGAGAGTATATATTGACAGCGTCGTTTATGGTGTTGTAGAGACGAGAACCCAAGACAAAAAAGTGGTGATCAGCTAGAGCAGTTCTAAATTTTTGAGAAATGCAGACAATGTCTTTTCGACGTTTAACACCGACATTGTCGTGCAGTACGTAGATCACACACACACAAATAACTGTCCTACAGTCAATACTTCCCAAGTTTTATACATGGATGAACTTAAATAAGTATAAGGTTTACCTAGCATAATTTTTAAAATAAGTAGATATAAATACAATAAGTTAAGAGAGATTGAACCAACGTAAAATAAATACATTTTAGAAGACGTGGTTCAACAGAAGGTCTCAGTCGTTTGAATGAGACCTTCTGTTGAACATGAGTTTTCTAATACGTGCAGCGCATAGAGATATGTGTTTACGCCAATTTAGTGTACTATCAACTACAAGACCGAGGTATCTGGTGTGAGAACATCGTTGTATAGATTTGCAAAGACAGTATTCTCTCTGGGACGGCAGACGAGTGTGGCCAATTAAATGATAGTTATTACTGCGCGGTTGAGATGACAAACGGGAACTAAAAGTAATATACATCGCTACTTCCGACCCCCCACCACCACCACTACATATCACCATCACCGTCATCACACCATCACCACCAAAAATCGTCTAACGCGGTTAAAGATGTTTTCAGTTCAATAAGCATGTTGCTGAGGCCGTCGCTGACGCATGTTGCGCATGTCGATCTCGAGAACCTATAAGATTTTTCCCTACCAAATATTATCTAGCGCGGCTAAAGCGCTTTATACTTTAATAAAGTACGCAACCAAAATGTTTTTTATTATTTTACTGCTTAGGGGACATTTGTGATTTAACTTTTAGGACGGAACCCCTTTTGCTAAAATTAAAGTAGCCTACAATTTTACATATTTTCTAGTAAAAGTCCCATCCAAATAGTTTTAGTCGTTTCGGAGATTACCCTGAATATCCGGACAGACAGACAGACAAAAATTTTAAAAATTGTATTTTTGTTATAAGTACCGTATATACAACATGTGTATTGAGTATGGAATTTTTATTTTGATATTACATGGGCGCTTAAATTTTATTTATCTGTATAGATAATATGTACATTGATAAATCACATATGGGTTGTCGAGCTTAATCTTTTTTTATAGAATAAGGCAGCAAACGAGCTAGCCGGTCACCTGATTAAGTGACTGCTACCCATAGGCAGCTGCAACAAGCTATGAGTTGCAGGTGCGTTGCCTACCTTTAATGGACAGAGGACGTGATGAATACATACCTTCCCCCGTCAAATCCTCTGGGTGAAATAATCTTACAGAAGAGTTTAAATTATTCTGCCTTTAGTTTGATGAGTATACCTGTACTTTAATCTCACTTATTACAATAAAGTAATAATCAAAAATTGTAAAATTAATTACATAAAAAGACAACAAATAAAACATAATGTACTTTGTAATTGTGTGCACATTTAATTACTTACATAATATTTGCAACAAACACCAAATTGCTAGAAAAAGAAAAAAATTAACGTAAACTGAAACAATGGAAAAAAAGTATATAGGCGTTTTTCAAGATGGCGCCTAACGCTCGCGGTATCGAGCGACAGAAACTCGGTTTCATACTTAAGGGGCATCCCCGAGCGAATGTTATAAAAAATGTTAAAAATCTTGGACAATAGATGTTTAATATTTCTCTAAGTAAGAAATGCAAACATTATACGGAGTAGGATATTCACCCACAAATTTCTTCGCAACTTACAGCAAAGCACACCTATGTTATCTAAATTATTTTACCTAAATATTTTAGTGACGAAATTGAAATGTTCTAAGCAAAACAACACAAAACTTAAAGTATACCCTACCAACAAACAAACAAAGCAGCTAAGCATTTGGTTACGATTGAGAGGACTTGGATCCGATGACGCCTGAGACGCTGAGACCCGGGTCACCGGTCTTGTATTAATTTCAAGTAGGCCACTTTCTAAAAATCTTTGAAGCCACGTCGATAAAATTTCCAAAAACGGCGAATTCTTTTTCATCCAAACTACTAATGGTATAGTCATAATTGAATCCGATAAAACATGTCCACATTCTTCTTCGATAATTCCTTGCGACAGACAATAAGCCCAGGCATATTCCAAAGATGTAGCAAAAACAAATTTTCTTTTACCCTTTAAAACCTGGTTGAATACCTCCTCGAATCGAATTTCCGGTACGATTTCAAATTCCTCGAGTATCAGTGGATCGTGTTCAAAATACAACAGCATACCGGCCCGACCACCAAACTTATATCCATGCTCATAGGCTTCTTTCAAGCTTGCATAGTTGCCGACCACCGTTTCTGTCTTCAGAGCACCTATCAACACGCTTTGGTAAGCACTCCTAACAACAAACGTAAACCAAATCCACAATCCAACCATGTAAAAATCTCGAAAACGTTTCGGGGATATTTTCACCGGTTGTCCAACCATCACGCCCCAAATCCTTAAAGCGACCCCCCTAAGTCTATTTATACCAATAAAATAACGATGAGAAAATGTTTCGATCGACTTCATCTTAAGTATAAAAGAAATCGATTCAAGAAATAATATTAAAATCAAAAGAATTAGCCACATGTATCCATTTAAAGGTGACAGTAACCGTAACCACACATGTCCAGATCTTGGAGGTGGTGCTAACCAAACAACTCTCATACTGAAATACGGAAAAGAGTAATCTAGCAAACTTAACTTTTCCGCACCTATTGAAATACTACAAGTCGATATATTAGTTACTCCGGTAATCACATCGTCTAAAGACTCGGACCAATTCCGATCTCGATCTAAATCAATGCTTAAATAATCTTTTGTTGTTATTATTTTAGTAAAATTCATTGCTTCCTGCAACAGCTTCACCATAGTCCCCGTAACTATCTGTAATTGGATTTTCTGTTCCGTTAGAGAATGATATAACTTGTTCGTCGAAATATAAAACGGACATTCTTGCATGTTTTTCATTTTATCTGGGTATATATCTACCTTGATCGGATGTTTTTCCTTAACCACACCGAGAAGAAATGGCAGTGTGTTTTGACACTCGGTATTGTTTCTATATGGATAATATGTATATAATGCATTTATCTTCTTTTTCTGCCTCATTACTATCACAACATTTGTAACGTAGTAACTCCATAGAATTCTAAAAATTTGTTCAATTCGATGAGAACGATTCAAAAGGACTATAATAAATTTTGCTCTGCTGTGTAATAGTGACTTTCCTTTAAGATCAGGTTTTAATATATCTAGAATATTTCGAAAAGATTTTAAAGATTCTATGAACACAACAACTTGTTCCGGTGGTATTCCATCTCGTTTTACTTCAATTACAACCGTTCCTTTGTATTCCTTAAGAAAATTATCAACTAGAACTCCATTGACGTCTTTCGATAGAATTACGGTTTGCAATCTATAATTGAAATTATCATTTGCTAATTGCGTTGCTGTATCTACGATGTATTTGAATTTGTGATCTCTTCCTCCAATAATTGAGACAGTACTTCCGTATTTTATTACTAAAAGTAATGGAATAATTTTACTAACAACAGAAAACATAGTCCGTGTCGCAACTGATGGTACGACTAAATAAAAATAACTTGCGTTATGAAGACAAAGACCGTAGCTCTTGATTATAATAGCAACATTAAAACAATAGAAGATGTTTTGTTCGAAAAGTCTATAAATCACGATTTTATAACAAAGCGTGAATTAACCGACCATTAGTGTCTACGTTTTCAAACCAATTTCACGATATCTGAATAAAATCTGATTATTACCATCTTCCTGCCCTTTTACTACTCATGTGGATTCGGTCGAACTGAATAGGTTTTGGCTACAGTTTTTACGGCCGGCCGCCTGCCAACCCTTCTTAGGAATCTACATAAAATCTGAACAACCATCTTAATCATCACTTTGCCTTTTTGTCCATTCTTTATTTCATGTAATTAATGAAATAAAAAAGATGGCATAAAATGAAACGCATTGAATACAAAATAGCCTTGAGTTTATTAGATTTAATGGATTGTATTATATGGACTGTGATCTCAGTTCATACTGTTTATTCAACATACTTAGTGACCAGAATCCAAAACCGTATACATTGAATCAATAGATCATGATGCAGTGGAGAGGTGCAATAGAGTGAACACGTTCAAAATGTTTATTCAATTCGTATCTAGGCAACAGTATTGCGTCAACAAATCGCATTCACTTAGTTCATGTAGTGCCTTTTTTATTTTTTTTAATGTTATCATCTAATTATGAATAAGTATAACCTTGTTTATATCGTTTTAACGTTGATGGGCAGTTTATTCGGGTTTAAGTTGCCAAATTGTAGTAATGTCGAATACTTTGAAGTTAGCAGTTTTAAATGTCGCCCGTGCCCACTTAATGACTCGATGGTTTCGTCTATAGATGGTAAGAGAATGCCTTAACGATTTGTATTACATTACCTTCAGTTTTTATTAAATTAAAACAAAAAGTACACCGATTTGTGACGCTTGGAATTATGTTTTTTTGAACCTGAAAATAGGTTTCTTCTTTTTCTATAATTATGGTGTTATTTTAAGATACGGCATAAGAAGTTTATATCGTCATCTGTTATTTAATCAGGACGTAGTTCAACCTAACATATAACATGTTAGGTAATATGTACATATATAGGTTGTCCAGTTCTAGGGCCAACACTGTTTAATCATAAATCCAAATAAGGTTGAACCCTTGCGTAACTCGCCGTTGGCAATTCAAGGGTTCTAGTTTAAGTGGTCCACAAATCGAAGTAGGTTATAACATAACCTGTAATATAATCTTGATCCCTAGACTATTTGTGTTTACTAAGGACATTTTAAGGCAATTTGCATTGTATTCCAAGTACTTAAAATGCTTTTACCATATATTTCAGGTTTATCTTGCACTTGCGAAAATCACAGTGTAATGACAGATTCGGGGCGGTGCAGAGCGTGTAACATAACAGAAGTTGTGTCCGCTGACAAGAGAAGTTGCGTGCCGCGAAGATGTCAAGCCTCTGCCGGTAGGGTCGTCTGTAGGAAATGCCCCAAAGATTACATAGCGGGTAAGTCATGCGATATGAATCTGACTAAATCTTCACTGTAAATGTTCATTTAAAATAAAAAAATGTTGAAACTTCGGTGAAATTTCGAACTAAGCGATTTGATTCTCTTGTGAGCGATTAAAACTATCAATTACGACGTGGATACCTTCAAGAAAGAATGAATAGGCTGATACTAAACTAGCACGAACCATATTGCGACCGCTTCTACACATAAAATGGGGAAAGGTTGTGGTCAAGTGCTAATTTATATATAACTAGTGATCCGTCCCGGCTGCGCCCGGGTAGCCGTTTCGGAATCTATAGGGAACATCCCCTTTTATATACGTCGATATGCACCTATTAAAAAAAACAACAGGAACCGTACATTTTTCCGAGATACATATCAGTCTTTGTGCTATTCCAGACTATAATCTATCTCTGTGCCAAACTTCACCCAGATCCGTTCAGCCGTTTTTGCGTGAAAGAGTAACAAACATCCATACTTACAAACTTTCGCATTTATATATAACATTAGTAAGATTATAATATAAAAAAGAATAAAAAATGAATAAAAAGTCAAAATTATAGAATTGTTTTTATTGCAGTAACCCAAAATCATGATGGATCTCCCATGAAAGAAGTGCAGTGTGTGAAGTGCGGCCGAGGATATCGCGCCCAGGGCGACGCCTGCATCAAGTGCGAGGGCTGCGCTTGCAGGAGACACGAGCTGGTCGTCCGCGGCAGATGTCTGCCAAAGAAGTACGTGACAGAACGACCCAAGTACAAAGAGAACCTGCTACATCCAACTCATCTGCTCGATATTGTCAAATACGAATACTCATGTGTTGTAAGTATAAAATAATCAAATTTGGCGGCTATTAATTCATTGCCAGTTTGTCCAAATAACGTGTTTTGCGTTTAGCTATCGAGAAGATAAACTTTTAAACAATACAAATGAATGAAAATAAATATTATTATGCGCCGTCTAACAGTTATTTTTTTATATAGGAAGCCAAGGCCAATCAACAACCGAATTCTCATTGACTGTCCGTGCATTTATTTATTTATCTAATGCGTAAATTATCATAAATTCTAAATCAATCAATGTCAACTGTCGTTCTAACAATTTGCCTTTCCTAACACCGCATCCTTTCCTTTCATAATGTAAGGAATATCATACAAGTACATACATAGCATAGTGTTAATGTTTGTAAAGAATGTGAGTTAATGCCAGGTGATCTCACTCGCCATCACGAACAATTTTTGTCAACAACTTTCTAGATGTACGACATATTGGCTTGTCGTTGGCTGGCTAACGCGTGTCTGAGCAACTTTTACTCTTCGGATCCCGCGGGCGCGTGCCGGTTGTGGATACATCCCAATCTAACCAGTCCCACCAGTAAGTACAGTCATGTAGAAAATATAGCACAGTTCATGTTTTCAAATTAACTAGGGTAACTGAGACAGTTATTGGTCTTCGATTTAATCAATATCGCTTAAAGTTGCTTACAATTTTCAGTTTTACCGACGCTGTCTGCAAACAAAACACATACGATGCAAAGGGAAGAAGACGAAATACATTTGTCTAACGGACAGGTCGAAAAATATTCAACTAATTTTGATATCTTTTAAGAATTGTTTTTAATAAATCTTAGATATATTTTTCATATAATACGGGAAAAATCAGCAGCGACTATAATTGTGATTTTGTTTTTCAGAATACATTATTAATAACTGCCATTAGCTACAATAATGATGGAAGGTTCACGCTTCTTTTAGATCCACATAAAAGTTCTTTTCCTTGTCTTCCACCTTTCACGATAAGAATAGGTGAAGATTATTCGTAAGTACTTTTACATAATATTAAAATTATATACTAAGAATAATAGAGCACATAAAGCTTGATATCGTACATAACAAAACCGACTTAACAGTTTTATTTAAAAAAAAACTATTTGGCTATATTTTCATACTATCTAACCCTAAAATGAAAATACCTTGTATCTATTGTACCTATGTATTTAAAAGATTACTGGACTGTATATTATATAGACTAAGTATATCCCGTTGTTTACAGGTTTGATTGTCCAATCAATGTCTTTAAAGTACCTGGGTTATATGATGAATTATGTACATTATATATTTCTTCTGGTGGAACCATGAAGCCTTTATCAATGTTAATACGAAAACCTAATGGTAATTATGTGAAGGCAAGTATAATTTATTTTATTTTCACCATTATCACTTCACAGTTTCAGTGCCAATCGCATAAAAATTTGGTATTTAATTGCGCTGTATCTAATACGTATTATTGACACCGTCTTTACAAATATATGTTTACACACAGTTGATCACTCGTCTTTGTAGAAGCCATACGTAGCGAAAACGTGTACAAGCTCTCAGTTCAAACCATGGCAACGGCGTTTGATTTATCGAATAAATGTAAATTTAACAAAGATCGCGAAGAAAACGTTGTTTACACTGAAAATTTACTATGCTGTATACAGGCAATCTGTCAGCTACACCCTAGCGTGTATGGCCTGCTTTATGTAGACCAGAACAATCAAAGAAATGGTCTACTATAGTTCGAAAGGACATCTTTATATCCTCCTAGCTGCACACCACGGTTCCAATCCTGGGTCCCTAGGGTCGAAGCGTGATGTCAAATAGCCTAAAACCCTCCTTATTAAATGGCCTATCAAATCTCATAATGATTTTTCAAAACCGATCGATATTTCCTGAGATAAGAGCGTTCAAACAAACAAACACTTCAGCTTTATTATATTAAAGTATAGATACACAACTTTTTTAACTATATTTTTCGCGGAACTTAATTAGTCAATTTCTATCTTTATTATAACTATTCACCCACAGCAGCCACTTTTGGTTAATCAAATCTTATTTAGTGCTTTAACATTTACTGTAAATTTAATACTGATGAGGTTTTTTTATTGCAGAAAGGATTGTGGCATTCAAATAAATTTTCAAAATATTTCTTGTTCCGTCGATCTCTCTCAGCGACTTCTAATGTAACCAACTTAATATATTTGCGTGCGATACTGATTCGTCTCCGGTAAGAAACTTTCTTTCAAATAATACTTCTGAAAAAAAAAGAAAATCGTGTCCTTCCTTCCTCACGTCATCTTTAATAACATGTTTTTTATGTGAGAAGGTGACAAACGACCACGGGGGTCACCTGATGTTAGTTAGCGCTACGCATAGACATCCGCAACAAGAAAATGAGTCACAGATGCGTTGCCTACCTTTAATGGACAGAGGTGGTGATAGACAGGGAAAGGGATGTTTCCTTTTCCTATCTATCCCCTCCCCGTCTAGTAAAATACTGCAACTTTACGCGTGCCTTCTGTGAGGTTGTCGTATTTCACCAGTCGAGCCGGCCCATTCGTGCAACAGATGTTGTTGTTGCGGGCTCTACCACGGTTAAAAATACAAAAACACGTTGGTACGTTCAGGCTTCAACCACCCTAAACACAATCGCCTAGTGATGTGTAATTTTGGCTAAAAAATGAAATATAGGGACGCGCACGTTCATTTTATTATTTATAAATATATAAATGAAAATTATCCACATCTCAAAAAAGATTTACCATAACTTTCTTTCATGCGCGTTTTAAATCTCTTTAATTTTAGCATTGAGAGAGACCAGCATAGCGCAGGCTCTTTGAAACTATATTTAAACCTAGAAGCTCAATACGCTCTCAAATCACCTGCATCCGATAAGTTCTTGACTTCTTTAAGAGTGACACACGACTTACCAAGCGCTGGGATTTTACGTGGTTTGGAGGTACTAAATTATATATTAAAAAGAAAAAACACTAACTGTATTTTAGAATTTTGTGATTGAAAGTATTGTGAACATTTTCGCTTAATATCTAATCTTTTTAGCCAGCCCTTTCCCCACCTTTTTATGTGGGGTCGGCACAGTACGATCATAATCCATACTGTAGTAGGTTTTGGCTATAGTTTTTATAATGGACGGCCGCCTGCCTGACCGCAACCCTCCTCGGGCATGTATATGAAAAATGAGTTGATCGAAATAATTGACTAATATTTCTTTTAACCATTCCCAATCAAGCTAAACTTTGTTGGAAATGGTTCACGACAATAGTCGAATGGCGGATTCGAGCCCACGACCATTAAGCTATTGTCACGCTTAATATCTAAGAGCGCTGATAATAAGTCATTTTTTTATTATACCTTAATATCAGGTACAATTTAAAAATAATAGAAATTATAATGAATTTATGTTTTACAAACATTGAAAAGTTACATTTGACCACTTAAAAAAAACAAGGGTCAAAATAATAATAAAATAACTGCCTGATCACACTCCTGCAAATTATATTTTTGCAGATATGGGGCAGCATAATCGGTATTCTGATGGCATGCTACGCGTTGATACAGTGGCGCGGTGTGTTGCGTCGCGGTGGACTTAAACTCTCCTTACTACCTCTCATGGCTGGATGTGTCGCCGACGCCCTTTACTTCGTATGATTTTTATGTTTATATTGTTGATAGTATTTGATTAGATGCGTTTGCTACCTTTAATGTTCAGAAGAGGGCATAAACAGTACTACTAACGTCAGTAATTAATTGTCTACGAGTACAATAACATGAAACTCGCGTGAAATTCGCATCCCCCTCAGGCTTTATCTAAAGCGAGATTAAGCTACTTGTACACTGTATAAGCACGTCCCTGTGTAGTCACCGGATTAAGGTCTCATACTATAAATAATAATGTGCACTAAAAATGAATTTAAATTGTAATTAATGAAGGAAATCTAGAAAAAAATAATCTTTCATACTGTTACTTTTTAAACTACTGGTATTTCAATAGCTCAACCGAGATACCCTCACTATACCCTCACATCCTACTCTCAAATTAATGGAAAAGTGTTCCATAAAAGTGGAGTTTGTGGCTAGAATTGAGAAAGGTATGCTTCGGTGGTTCGGGCATGTTGAAATGTTGAATGAAGAGAGAATAAAGAAACAATTTTTTATTGCAAAAGTGAGTGGCAGTATCGGCAGCATGCCGATGAGCATGTATGCGTAGATGGGTGGATACAGAAGAAGCGAGATAGGTGTGCCAGGATCTCGCCATATGAAAATCCATGATCTCTGCCAACCCCTTTAGGTTACGGGCGTTAGCGCATATTTGTGTTACTCTCTACTAACTTCAGGGTACGTGGACTACTCTACTCCATGCACTAGCAGCGGAAGCTGGTACACTTGGACTGACATTACCAATGGCACAGTCCGAGGAACAAGTGACGGCAGCAATTATTTATACAGTTTTCTCCCTGAAGGTACTTTGATATTTTTGAAAGAGGTTAAATTAAAATAATGAAACAAAAGATCATGAATAAAATTGAGTAATGAACATTTTTTAATTTTTAGGTTATTAAGGTGGCTTACATTAATTGTATACTAATACGTTGTGATATATTTTTTATCGACTGGTATGAGTATAATCCTTATTCAAAAGGTATGACTTTTATCTACACTCGTTCAGTTTTATTTTCAATACATTTAAATAGGAAATACAATTTCAATGATTTTAGAAACATCGTTATATGGACAGTCCAATGGCAAGAAACCTGAGATTTTGGCAAGGGAGTGGGCTGCGATGCAAACAAAACGAA
>JWHW01018436.1:266430-289039 GCA_000931545.1 Papilio glaucus | reverse complement strand
CCGTCACTGTTATAATAACACTTGTGACTTTACACGTATACCTTTTTTCATATTACATATTATTAAATTATAATAGGCAAAGATGTTACATACCTCCAGATGGAGCATCCGGGACTCATAAGTAAAGCCACCTTAAGTCGCCAATTGTCGTCTTCGTAAAATCCAGCTCAGTCATTCGTTTCCCGCCACTCCAATACAAAATTTCCGGGTTCGTAATTTAAATAATGACGGTTAGTGCTATGAAATCGTGTAAAAACTATACCCCGAAAAAAGATATGTGTAAGAATATCACATTTCACAAGTAATTAATTAATTTTATGATGTATACTGAATATTTTATACAGAACTAAATATAAAATTTTATCAATAACAATGGGACAGTGTTGTCAAGTACATGACAAAATTATATTAACCCTAAAAATACAACAAAAATATAAAAGACGATTAAAAGAACGACGAAGATTCGAAGAAGATAGATTAAAAAAGTTTTGTTAAAATATGTTTTGTAATTTAATTAACATTTGTATGTAACGGTACGCTAGTTTTTAATGTTGAATTTGTAAGGAACGTGGTATCTGGAGGTATATAAATCTATTTAATAGGTATATTACATTTTAGACAAAGTTTTCTGAGATTGATTTTTGACAGTTGGTAATCTCATCTCCATAACCTAACGGCCTAACCTCACCCGACGATATCTAGCATAAAGTATTCGTTCAAAGCTGAGGCAACATTTATGAGATTTTTTTAATACAAATAAAGTTTTGAGTTTGATCGCTTCTCTGTGTTCCCGGGTTCGAGTTTTTAGACAATTAAGATTCCAACCTGACAACTGACGAGTTAGTACCACCTATGCTGACCATACTTCGGAAAATGACTAAATACATATTTACCAATAATTGGATCTGGATAAAATTTAAATGGGACCAAACTGAAGGTTAACAAAAACTAACGATTGCAAAAAAAAAATGTTATAAATGCCGAAGTTACTAGCATAAAAAAATACAAACCAATTGAGAACCTCCTCCTCTTTTGAAGTCGGTTAAAAATGTATACAGATTATAAAAATAATTTCTGTTTTTTATTACAGTTATTGCGACCATGGCAATCGATACTGCCGAACAGTGACGGTTACAAATGGGCGGTTGCTACTATCGCCTGGTGGTCGTCTTACGCAATTATCTTCTTGACTCAGATGGCTGCGGATAAGCTTCTTGGATCACCTCCAATCAAACTGCAAAAGACTTGTGCTGGTTTAGAAATTTCCTTGTTGGTATTTCAAGAAGAACTGTTCGCTCATTACGTACATGGACGGTAAATATAAAATTAGTTCTTGTGTGTATGTTTTACATATCCATCGAGCAACAAATCCACCCACCCAACGAACTCATCTCCCTGTCTTACTCATTAAAAGAAAATAATGTGTTTGAATATAATTTATTACCTATTGACTCTTTTCCATCATTAAAAAATCGATAAACTGCAGTATATTATGTTTTAATAAATGAATATTTTTTGTGTTACTAGCAACGATGATTCTTCGGATACAAGATATTTGTCAGGGCCTTTAACGACTTGCCGTGTCGTATGCGCTCCGCAATTTAGGTTTGTTTATTTGTTTGAGGTAACCGTTTATTGAATTATTTTAAGAACATTTTTAAGATCATTATTATTTTATTATTTTAAAGGGGCATCTGTAAACAACTGTTGGCGACCGAACAGAGTTAGTACCCCCATTTCTATATGTTAAATAATGTTTTCAAGAAGTTTTACAAGAAGTCATTTTACAGGTATCTTAGAAAAATACGAAAACAAACAAGTTCTACTATCAAAGTTCTTAGCAGCCTTCTTTGAAAGGGTTCAGTATTTTATTTTTTAAAGCAATATTTAAGTAATAAATCATATGACCAGTATAGTATTTTGTATTTACAGGCACTAGATGGGCTAAGCTGGGTGGCTAGTGAAAGAACTGTACTCGAAAAACTTTTTGATTTGGAAATTTTAGTACGAGAAGGTGGCAATACCAGTATACTACTGTATGACACAGACAATTCAACGCCATCTTGTTTTGCTATCACGTGGTAAGCAAATAACATTATTTTGGTTGTTTGATAAAATGATTTTCTCCCTTACCTTTTCCAACGTTGTGACAGTAGTCCATGCTGTATAGGTTTTGGCTAGAAATTTTTACGGCCGGTCGCCTGCCTGACGCCAAACCCCTCTTGGTTGTATGTAAGTTCTATTCTACCAGTGTAAAAGAAGAACTTTAACATTTAAATTATACACAAAAGATGACTACATTCGAGTTATGTACTTCTAATTAATTACGATAATATTTTTATATGTTACCATTAGTTTAGTAGAATAATATTGCCTACAGGTGGGGTAATGAATGGACACTTGCAACATTCGATTCCATAGTATTTAGTACCGTACTATTTGCTACCAAGGAACCTTCATACGCTGCCTTCACTACTGTAACACTGTGGATGGTAACTAATTTAATAAATAAATTGGAACGTACACAAATAGTGTAATGAAATGCGAAGTAAACTGATAAAAAAATAATAAAATTTCTCATTATTTCAGATAATGAAATACACAATCACATGGCTAGCCAATAGAAATGTGAGGAATAAAACAAATATTAAAGGTCTCTGAATCATGAATACATTATTTGGATAATGGCTTCGATATGTAAAATATTTTTTTATTGTTGTTTCTGCAAATTTTTACTTACACTTAACTGGGCCACAAAAATAACTAAACGTAAGATCCCAAATTATAAGAAATGTGTTTTAAGAGGTTACCCAATCTACATGATAAAAGAAATCAACAACTTATACAGAAATACACGGACAAGCAACTACCTTAAACAATACGTGCGTAGATTTGATAATAATGTTTCCATATCTAGTAAAGCATATTATATTAGCCAAGATGATTTATTTAAAAAATATCTAAATTTATTTCCTAATGATAGTAAAGAACAAGACAAAGACATATTTGGCTATTTTCCACCAGAAGTTCAATCGACAACAACACCACCATATTATGTAAAGGGTCCTTTTTACGATTTTACAGTAAGCCTGTGTAGAATTATAATCAAAGACTTGTCAGTGTCAAAAAGTCGAAAATACTTATCAATACTAAGGCTTAGTCTAAGAAACCAACCATATGAAGTACCTTTGCGGGAAGCGATTCGGATTTTCTCAAAAACAATTGATGATATGACGGTTTTAAGGGGGAAAGCACTAAAACAGAAAGTACGGGACTTTTTATCATTTGTCAAAAATAAAAAGCCAAGAAAGAAGGAGTTCCTTGTACTGATGAATTCCATTTATAATGTATATCAGAGTAATAAAATGGACGAATATCTATACAATTTGAAAAAGTATGCCGCTAGAAAAATCCGTCGCATTAGAAGTAAAACAGAGAAAATTATTCGAAAAGTAATTATTCGTGCAATATACGAACAACCGAGTTCAGTAAAAAATAATATAAATGCTAAATTTCGATTAGCTTTGATAGAATACTTGAAGGAACATAAAACGTGAGACCGCGTTGATTAATTTTCAAGCAAACGATAAATTTGTATGACTGAACTAAGATAAAAATAAATAAAACTCGATTATGTGACCAACGTAACAATGAACAATGAAAAAAGTATTTTTATTATTTCATTTCTCGTGATTGTGTTTGAAGTTGGATGTATAAAAGAAGATGCGACACATGTTAAACGGAGGGAATTAAACTCATATAGATTTTTCTATGATTTTTTGAGCGACTACGTTGATTTGTTAAGAACTTCATTTCCGGAAAAGAAGCTAGTGGAATATTGTAGAATTGTAAGTTCATGTCTAAAAGGTCTGGACTATAAGTATGCAAGAAAACTCTACAGATATGTTAAACGGCTATGCCGAAGCCCTATAGGTGATATAAAAGAAGAGATAATATCATATAGATATGTTTTAGATCAAGAACTACCGCATCGAATCAGCTTTCTTTCAACTATGGATGAGCTGTTCACAGTAGATGACCGTGTTATGTTTAAGGATTACATCAATGATTTAAAAGATTTTGGCTATGGAGATAAATTATATATATACATAGACACTCATAAGATTATATATGAAGTTATAGTGGAAAATATTATTAGCCGTACCGCGAATCATCAATATAAACTAACGAAAAAACTTAAACGAGCTATAAAAGAATATAATCGATACACGGCATAGTTTGAGTTATATATGTAGGTACTATGTTTTTGATAACTGTAGATTTTAAATAACGTGAATCTTTATAATTTTAAAATATTTTTTTTCCATATTATTTGTTTTTTTTTTATTAATGACGTTATCAATTATTGTGCCTAATTCTAGACCTCCTTTCCTTGCCATCCTTATTTAATCAGGAAACGATGTGGAAATGAAAGGTGAGTGAATTCGAGGGAGAATCCCCTCCCTAGGGATAGGAAAAAAAATCATTTTTTTTGTTTGTCCTCCCTTCTCTCCATTGAAGTTGATTGCAGATGCCTATGGGTGGCGGTCACTTGATATCAGGTATGCCTGCTTGAGATCTAAATAAAAAAGTGCAAAAAGATTTAATTAGGCCTGGATCAATTTTTGATCAGATTCTTTGCCGCTGCGAATCGAACAGAGTACCTACGTTATAACCGATAGTTTCTCTAACTCTAATCGATAGACTGTAGAATCATTACGTAGGAATTTTAACACTATTCACTATCTGTATGAAATTTTAAGCAACGTAATACCTACATAGCGCCTGCTTACGTCTATGCCAGTCACCTGAAACTTGACTATCCTTGACCGGTCCCCTGGGTATTGCTACACGAACAACCAACTGACTGTCAGAATGGGGTCAATAATATACAACTGAGTCGTTTCAACTGGGGCACCGATCGACCACATCGTACGAAATCCATCCTATACTTATGAGGAACGGTTGGGAAGGGGAACAGGACCGAAATTAGGCCTCCAGTACCTCACTAATCCGACGAAACCCAGAATACTTCCACTTAACGCCTGTCTTCTATGAGGTCGTGGTATTTCACCGGCCGATCTGGCCCATTCGTGCAACAGACGTTGTTTTTGCGGGCTCTACCACTGTTAACGTTTAAAGTAACGAATATTCGAATAAATAATCGCCATCGTGTATTTATGGAATTATTTTTTTGTTTTTATCTTGTTGACAAATTTATTATTTCAGAAGTGGGTACAACTGATAGGGGTGTTGCAGGTGTCCATGGGCGTCGTTGATCACCTCGTTGTTCCCGCCGCTCGTTTGCCCCCTTCTCTTATAAAAATAAAATATTAAAATGCGTAGATATACATATATGGATGTAGAAGAAGCGAGACAGGTGTGCCAGTATCGCGCCAAATGGAAACCCATTATCTCTGCATACCCCTCTGGGTTGCGGGTGTGAACGTATATTTATTTATAATTTAATTTAAATCAACTTACGAAAACACTATAAAAACATATCTTATATGACATTGAAGTAAATCAGCTATTTGTTATGAATTAAAATTAAATGTTTTATTTAAGCCGAAGAAATGTGCGATTTAAAGATTTTAAATTTCTATTAACGTTTCGTCTTAACTTGAATGTCATCTACAAAATGTTCACATTCGTTAATATACTAGCAACACTACAGTCATCGATAGGAACAAATGAAATACGGCAACGTCACGCACTTCTAAAGTGGAAAGAGACTATTCATTCGGCGTTTTGAAACTGTAAATTTACTATTATACATTAGATTTGTGTTAAAATGGCAGACAATAAGAGGTAAGTGCTTATTATTTTAAACGATACATTTTTCAAACTGGATAACACCTTTGTCTTAATAAAACGGTGATTACTGTAAACTCAACTTCAAAATTTAGCTTGTCATCATGTCCAAATGAAATATTTCGATACAAACGAATAAATTTCACATGTTCAATTTATAACTATATTGTTTTCATGAATAAGTTTGTTGTTAAAACAATCAATACTGTTCTTTTCCAAATTGCTAACAAAGTTGCATGCTACTTGGTTTGAATTAACTTGCAATATCATCGATTATTTCGCAGCCCTGATGATTTATCCACCGCGATCCTCCGCCGCAAAGACAGGCCGAACCGTCTCATCGTGGAAGAAGCCGTCAGCGATGACAATTCTGTTGTGGCATTATCACAGGTCATATTTCCTTTGTCTAATTGGTATCTCGTAATAGTACTAGACACTAATAATACTATACAAAAAACTACACTGGTACAAATTATACTTAGTAATTATTATCAATCTGCATACAGTACCCTGATTTTTGGAATCCACATCAAGCTGGTGACAGCTAATATAACCTGCCAACTTTGGGCTTAGAGGTCACTAGTGCAAATGCTTTGATTGAGCGCATTGTTTTTTGTCTTAGTACTTAGTGATTCATGTGGCAGACTGAAGGGTCACAAGTTGTTGCAAAATAACAAAGAATGAGGGATATACATATTATGTTAAACCATGTAAACTGACACTTTCTGTTCGCAAATCTAAATAAATGTTTAATTGATAATATTTGTTAGTTATCTGAAGAAGAAGCTGTTTCTATAAGTCAACTTTTACAACATGGCAGCAGAAATATAAACTGTGAGACAGGGTTATAATTGGGGCTCAATTATTATGTCAACAGAAAAACATAAACAAATAAATGAAGTACATTGTTCTAATTAAATTGAGTATATTTAATGAAAGTTTTGTTGTAGCCAGCTTTTATTGATAAAATTACAAAACTGTTCTATCTTTCAATTAATTTGGTATATTGCAATACATTTAAAGGGATACTAATAGAATTTTTTACCATATATTTTAAGTATTAAAAGGGAGTGGCAGAGAGTTTTTAGAAATATTTTGTTCATCTCTCTTACACATCAACTGAAAACTGAAAAGTCATTGTTATAAGCTTATTAAGTACTGAACCACCAACCAGTATGTTGTGTCATGCACTGATGAGTTTTCAGAGTAATAAATCACCTGTGTTTTATGAAATTATTAAGTTATTAACCTCATGATGACCTAAGGTAATCTAAGTTGCACTCACTCCATATCTCTCTCTCTCTCTAATAATTTCTTCTGTTCCTTATACACACTGTCTTTCACAACATCTTTAGTGTTGCCAATCCCTGTAAATTCTATTCCCTAGTCTCAAAATCAAAGTTGCCAAAACCAAGAGTGGATACTCAGAATTTTGTTCTAGAAGCATAGTAGCAGTAATTTATATCTAATGTAAATACATAAAAAATTATGCTTAATTAATAATATTACCATCATTGTAACAATCACATAGATTTGTTTCAATCACAATATTCCGGAAATACTAGAAGCATGAAATTACATTTGAAATAGGAAACAAAAATAAATCTAATTAAAGTCCGTGAAAGCTAAAAAAAAGAGACAAACTTAGCAATAGTCATGTTATATATATTGTCACTTCTAGCAACAGTCATGTTATCTATTGTCATTTCTAGCATAAACTAAATTAGCAATTCTGATCTCATGATTTAGTTCAACAAAATTAAATATGATAAACAAGTTTATGAATTTGTTAACAAGTTTATCACATAAGAAATATTATAAATAGTATACAGACTTATTAAGTGGGATATTATACTAATGTTATAGAGATGCAGTGAGTGTCACACAAACAATATATGGGCCTGTGTGGTCTATGTGAATTTTAATGCACACCAGATAGAGCAGTAAAAAAGAAAGTAAAATGAGATTTCATTTATAGAAGTGAAATCTCAATTACTTGGAGCTATTGAATATATTTCTTAACAATAGTGTCAACAAATACTTTCAATAACTCCACAAGACAATGAAGAATACCATCCACAATGATTCAGTAAACTATATTGCTACTGAAATCTGTAATGGTAATCTATTAAAATACAGTTTTGTGTTAACGTAAATTTTAGGTTAAAATTCAACGTCTGCGATGTGAAAATTCTAAACTACAATCTCAGTCTATAACACTTTGGTTTTTAATACAATCTTATAAAATACAGTAGGGGGCTGATTTTCTGCAACTCCACTACTGCTAGCGCGTATTTCGCGTGCGAGCGGGACATTCACACTCTAACCAGCCCAACTTCCGAAGAACCCCACCGACCTTAAAGTTGCTGGAGATTTTCGGGAGTGATCCCAGCATGCCGAGACTTAACACTGTACATAGACACTGCAGGGCAGTGCAGCATGACGGTCGACCCACAACAACAACAGGTTTGTTGGGGTTCTTTGAGGAGCTGGGCTGGTTGAAGTGATCCTTATACATATGAAGTGTTGAAAGATAGCATAGTAATACTTCTACTACATTTTTTTTATACATTTGATTGGGCTTAGGGGTTATTTTAATCTCACAATTTTGATATAGGCCAAAATGGAGCAACTGCAGCTATTCAGAGGTGACACCGTTCTCTTGAAAGGCAAACGCAGGAAAGAAACTGTTTGCATTGTCCTGTCAGATGACAATTGCCCGGACGAGAAGATCCGCATGAATCGCGTAGTGCGTAACAACTTGCGCGTGAGGTTATCAGATATTGTATCCATCGCTCCGTGCCCATCGGTCAAATACGGCAAGAGAGTACACATCCTGCCTATCGATGATTCTGTTGAAGGTTTAACTGGGTGAGTACTGTGAAGGCTTTTTATACATACCTACAATAAACTTTTTAAATAATAAATTGACTTTTCACTTCACTACTACTAAATAATACAGGGCTATTTCTTACTAATAATAAAAAAAATATTATTTTACCATCTTAACAAAATAAGTTATAGAAATAAGGCAACACAAATCAATGCAAATTCAAACATTTTTTTTTTATTGATTTTCGCCTCTGATTAATTCTACTTTTATTACTTCTCTCTTGCTTTATAATTTACTATATTTTTTATATTAATAGAAACCTATTCGAAGTATATCTGAAGCCATACTTCATGGAGGCCTACCGCCCCATCCACCGTGACGACACATTCATGGTGCGCGGTGGGATGCGCGCCGTCGAATTCAAGGTGGTCGAGACGGACCCCTCACCCTACTGCATTGTGGCCCCCGACACCGTCATACATTGCGAGGGAGAACCGATCAAGCGTGAGGTCAGTGTTGCCATCATTCTTCTCTTTTTTCCATGTATATATTTTTATATGAAATTAGTTTGGAAAGCCCCTGTACTTTGAAGGAACATATTACAGTGTACACTGAAATACTGTCATATGTTGTAAACTCTTATGTAATCGGGAAAAAGTTAGCTCATTATTTATCAACATATGTCTGTTCAAAATTAGATATATTCTGAAATATTTTATATATATAAACATAGGACACAATGACAGTGTTTATTTGTTTAAAATTAAGACTAAATGGGAATGACTGAAAACTAGCACAATATGGGATCTTGTCAGTAATCGCTGAGTCACCTCTATTAGCTAACTTCTTTTAAACTTTACTCAATTTAAACTAAACTTGTTTGAATCTTAATTTTAAAATTATTTATCTATGTTTGAAAAATAGGAGGAGGAAGAAGCTCTCAACGCAGTGGGGTATGATGACATTGGTGGCTGCCGCAAGCAACTCGCTCAGATCAAGGAGATGGTGGAGCTGCCGCTGCGGCACCCATCGCTCTTCAAGGCCATCGGTGTCAAGCCGCCGCGTGGTATCCTCATGTATGGGCCGCCCGGTACCGGCAAGACACTGATCGCCCGCGCAGTTGCTAATGAAACCGGTGAGTTTTACATATAATATACATATTAAACACACAGCAAAATAGTAAGTAGTAAGTGTTCAGCCTTTACCTTTTATGTTTTATAATGAACCAATATTCTTTTATAGTATAGATATGTTAAATGCATAATTTGGGTTGAATCATCAGGTTTCCGCCTCATTTTGCTTAGTAAAAAACTGCCCACATTGACAAGTTTCACTTATAAGTAGAACAAAAGATGAAACAGTGTTCAAGTAAAAAAGATAGCTGTAATTGTTATGATTGCAAGAGTTTGTTTTTCTCTCTTTCTTAACCTACATATAGCTCCTAAACATAATTTATTAGTGGTTATGTTTGGAAAAATAATCTAAATAACTTTGCATATTCACATGTGGTATGAGTTACCGTGGGTTTCCATTGGTGTAAAATCGTGTCGCGATACAAGGCATCTTTGTTATGTTTTGAGGGAATGTTTTCGGCCGTATAAACCCAAGGTGAGGTCCCTTGTGTTTTGTTTACTTTGGAGTTATAATTCATACACTTTTTAAACACAACATATCTACTATAAAATATCATTGATATGAACACAATATACTATTCATGTGTTTTGTATTTTATCTCATTACATTTTGTCCTTCCGTTGATAAATTTTGTGTCAATAATAAAAATTAAACAAGATTTTAATTGTGTCGTGAGTCATAAGAGATTATTGTATTGTTGTCTTTCTTAAGATATGATAATGACCCACTTCAAAACCTGGTGAAACTGTACATCCCTCTTTTAGGACATTAAACATGTTTCTAAAATTAAATGTTTAAATGCTGTGATTTCTCTCTCAGGTTCATCAATTGCTTCTTTAGACCATAAACCTACTTTAATATAAGTTAATTTGAATTTGGAACAGTTTGGTGATTTTTTTTCATCTATTTTTCTTGTATTCAATTTTGAATTTTATTGTTGATAAACAAGGGTTTATTTTTGTTGATCACTTATTTATTTTTTTAACTATTGTTACGTCTCCCACTTGTTTTGAGTTACATTACTTATTTTACAAAGGTATCTAAAAATTCAAGTAAGCATTTCTGTTGTGGTTTTATGTACCTATTGTTCAGAGAAGCAATAAAAACAATGCATGCTTCGCGCATACTTATGTCGTGCCTAAACATACTATAACCATAAGCACAGAATTTTTTTATACAAACTTATCTAAGGTAGTCAATTGTTGAAAACATTTTTAATTATATAAAAAAAATAGATTCTTTAACATTAAATTCTGTAAATTTAGCTAATTATTTTGCTGTTATACATTATATACATGGTATTACCTTAAAACAAAACTTGTATTTAAATATGCTCTTGTATGTATATGTGTAAATAAAAGCCCTCATGCCTGTAACCCACAACTCTCTCGGTTTTCCATATGTATATATTCCATGGAGACATGCTGATCGGATATCGGTACTGCGAATAACATATATTTCTACTTATTTTATTTCGTGTATCTCGGAAATTTGTTTTAAATATTATATTTTAAATATAAAGACATTGGCACTATATCACTTTAAATGGCATCTGCCTTATAACTGATTACAAGAGAGAGCAAATGATTTAAAACAATATTTTAATTGAAATTATTTTGTTAGGGGCATTCTTCTTCCTGATCAATGGACCGGAGATCATGTCCAAGTTGGCCGGTGAGTCGGAGTCCAACCTGCGGAAGGCTTTCGAGGAGGCAGACAAGAACTCCCCGGCCATCATATTCATTGATGAGTTGGATGCTATCGCCCCCAAGCGTGAGAAGACCCACGGAGAGGTGGAGCGTCGTATCGTGTCGCAGTTGTTGACTCTTATGGATGGTAAGTTATGGATGGGGTTGGATTGACAAATGGCCACAAACACAAAATTCAAACGTGAAATATAGTAGTTTTGAAATGGGGTACACCAGTTGACCAAACATCTTCTATTCTTTTGGTTCAGGCATCATATTAAAAACATTTGGTGCATGACAGGCATGAAGAAGTCGTCGCACGTGATCGTGATGGCGGCGACGAACCGGCCGAACTCGATCGACCCCGCGCTGCGCCGCTTCGGCCGGTTCGACCGCGAGATCGACATCGGCATCCCCGACGCCACCGGTCGCCTCGAGATCCTGCGCATACACACCAAGAACATGAAGCTCGGAGACGACGTCGACCTCGAACAGGCTAGTATATAGAGCATTATACATATGCCGATTTTTGACAAAAACAGGTTTAGATTTATCGAACCCGTGTTCTTGCTCATGAGGAAAATGATATTCGAAGTCCAGTTTCATAGTTATTTATATTTACATTTCTATGTTATTTTGGAATGTCTAACTGTCCACCAATTAAGAAGAGAAACTACTTATTAGGAAATGTGTCTAAGAGTGAGAGTTCGAAAACCTCATAAACTCTTGCGCGCCGAGTGTGAGAAGATCTGCTGGGATCTCTCAAGGAAAGGTTTTAAATGTTACTTACAAGCTTCGCCTTCGCACTACGAAGATCTCTATGCGTCGATAATGATTTCCAATAGAATTAACACTGTTTCCGTTAATCAGTTTATTACAAAAGATTTATACTTGAAAAACACTACACTTATACCTGTAAATTTGTTTTTAACACACATAAATCTCTATTACTTAGATCGCGGCCGAGTCCCACGGCCATGTGGGCGCAGATCTGGCATCGCTTTGCTCTGAGGCGGCGCTGCAGCAGATCCGCGAGAAGATGGACCTCATCGACCTCGAGGATGACCAGATCGACGCCGAAGTGCTCAACTCTCTCGCCGTCTCCATGGACAACTTCCGTGTAAGTCATTCCGTTGTAATAATAGTTAATTGCTAAAATACTGTTTGATAAAGGATACACTGCGTTGTATTATACCTCATGAATTATTTTGTTATAGTTAGTGCCTACCCTGTCTAAATTTTGAATCAATAACTTTAATTAACCGGGCGATAATTTCCAAATTGCTGCTGACATTAATACCGTCAATACTTAAAACGGGCTTGTTATTATTGATTACTGTGAAACAAATAGCAATTACAGTAGTATAAACAATTTATTGCTTTAAATTAACAGAAATGTTACTGTTGTCTGTTTAATCTGAATAGACACCTTTACTGATAGAAAGCTCTATTTGTCTATTTACTCGAGTAAAGTCGCGGTGGGTTGCTAGTTACTATACAAAATACTTTGTTACAAAATGTTACATGGAATGTCCGGTTGTAGTATGCAATGACGAAGTCGTCGCCGTCCGCGCTGCGCGAGACAGTCGTGGAGGTGCCGAACGTGTCGTGGTCTGACATCGGCGGGTTGCAGAGCGTGAAGCGTGAACTGCAGGAGTTGGTGCAGTACCCAGTCGAGCATCCCGACAAGTTCCTCAAGTTCGGCATGCAGCCCTCGCGCGGCGTGCTCTTCTACGGACCACCGGGATGCGGTAAGTCAGCAAAATAAACATTCTGATGGTCAAAATGATTGCGTACTTGTGTCTGACAATAAAAGAGCTAATATGACTCTGCAGAATTGCATAGCGTGAATAGCAACAATGATCGATACCAAGCCGAGACCTTTATGAGTATCATAAAAAAGATATATCATTTGCAATTACTCTGTTCTGAACAACTCGCTGTTACTCTACTCGTCTTCTTCAAGTGAGAACACTTGGAGTTTTTGGGAGTGTGATGTGATATACAGCCGAATTGAGGTAATCAAGTTGACCCAAATAATCACTAAGTTCATGTGGCAATAAAGAGCGGACTTTCAATTGTGCTTTATTCTAATATATATAAACACTAAGATCAATGTATACAATCTTTAAAATCCCTTTAATTTTGTTGAGCAATGTAAACTGAAAATAATAATAAACTATTTCACAAATATTTATTAACTTTTGTTCAGGTAAAACTCTATTGGCTAAGGCCATTGCCAATGAGTGCCAGGCCAACTTCATCTCGGTGAAGGGCCCCGAGCTGCTCACCATGTGGTTTGGTGAATCTGAGGCCAACGTGCGAGACATCTTCGACAAGGTAAGTTCCATGTTAAGATGTTTTATGATGGAAAACTATCTAACTAGCACATATGTGGTCATCACTAATCAATATTGACAAGTACACAATAATAACAGAGATTGCAGGTTAAATGCGGTCCCTGAGAAGTATGCTAGGCTTCACTCTGAATGATAGAAATAGCACTGTAAGGGTAAAGTGTGGCTTAAAATAGGACGTTGAAAGGATGCATGAAAGATTGACAAGAGTAATTTATGTTACAAAAGTGAGTGGCAGTGTAGACATGGGTCGGCCTAGGCTAACTTATGCCGACCAGATTGATGGTAGCCGACGAGCATGTATGCGTAGATTTATGGATGTAGAGGAAGCGAGAGAGATGTGGCAGTACCGTTGCAAGTGAAAATTGCTACTCATTCTTACAACTTCGCGTTAAAGGCGTGCCTACATTCCAGTACACAATTAGTTAATTTCAAGGATTCTTATATTAGTTCACCAAGAACTCTTAGTTTGCGCCTTCGATGTATTTTGTAGTTTTAATGTTATATAATTAAAAATATCATGTTTCACCCAGGCCCGTTCAGCTTCTCCGTGCGTGCTGTTCTTTGACGAGCTGGACTCGATCGCCAAGTCTCGTGGCGGGTCCGTGTCGGACGCGGGCGGCGCCGCCGACAGGGTCATCAATCAGATCCTCACCGAGATGGACGGCATGGGCGCCAAGAAAAATGTCTTCATTATCGGTAAAGTATTTAAAATCAATTTCATCATGGTGGCGGACTGCTAAGTTGACTTATATTCATCATTTTTTTCATCTCGGATTTTGTCTTTTGATACTGAGTAGCGCATTGTTCCATTCACTAATGTGAATACTTTGTCGATCCACACAAACTTTAAAGATAGAGTTCACCTAGTAGAAATCTGCGAGAACCGAATAAAATTGACTCGCCGAATTAATAAATATAAATATGTACTCAAGCCTATATTAAAGGTAAAGATTCCGGATTTCCATTAGGCTCGATTCTGGCACTAAGATCGTCGGTTATCGGCACTTAATATTTTTCACGTAACATGATTAATTGTAAAAAGTTCAGCAATAAATGACGCTCATGATGTGTCCAGGTGCTACCAATCGTCCGGACATCATCGACCCTGCCATCCTGCGTCCCGGCCGACTCGACCAGCTGATCTACATCCCGCTGCCCGATGAGAAGTCGCGCGAGGCCATCCTGCGCTCCAACCTGCGCAAGTCGCCCATCGCAAAGGACGTCGACTTGTCCTACATCGCCAAGGTCAACATACAATAAGCTGTCTATTAAGTCATAGTTTTCATTCCAAAATACATACCAGTCATATTCATTTTGTAACATGCTTTCGACGACATTCGATACGCTGCTCGTTTTACCCTTTCCTATAAAAGAGAAAAAAAGTTGCTAATTACACTTATTGTAAGAAGACAGGTGTGTTAGTATGTGTGTTCTATAGTGGTAGTGGGTTCTATACGTACACATTAAATGACCATATGAAAAGTACTAGCGCGTATTTTGCGTGAAAGCGAAATTGTGTGAATATATTGTAATGAATTTGCAGGTGACGCAAGGGTTCAGTGGCGCGGACTTGACGGAGGTGTGCCAGCGCGCGTGCAAGCTGGCCATCCGGCAGGCCATCGAGGCGGAGATACAGCGCGAGCGCACGCGCCAGCAGCAGACGCCCGCCGCCGTCATGGACGTCAGTGTTATACATTATACCTCCCTCCATCTGACCTATACACAATACTACTTATTCTCCGTCACTTTTATATTATAGTTTGTTCCACATCAAGATAGATTTTTTGTAAACAGCCAGACGTCACTCTCTATACTACTTTCCCTTTTACCTTTCTTTCCCTACGACCACAATTGCACCGATGGCTGACAGAATGAGGCTGTTTTTTTAGCGTAGACTCTAAAAGGCGGAATATAAACTTCCTGTTCTTTGTTTAGATGGACGAGGAGGACCCGGTGCCGGAGATCAGCCGCGCGCACTTCGAAGAGGCGATGAAGTTCGCGCGGCGCTCCGTGTCCGACAACGACATCCGCAAGTACGAGATGTTCGCTCAGACACTGCAGCAGAGCCGCGGCTTCGGCACCAACTTCAGGTAACAACAATAAGCTACTATTCTCACATTGTAAGAAACTTTTATAGTTTTCTTTTGTGAGGGCATCACGCAAAACCTCATGAAGCAATTTGGTTGATTTTTGGTTTAGAGATTGAATCAACTCCACCGATAACTTTATTGGCTACAATTTGTCACAAATAACCACAAGGAGTTGAAATGAAGGATGTTACTTGAAGTAATTGTGTTTGCAAACTAACCACCACTATAATATAAATATGATTTTTTCAGATTCCCGACGAGCGGTGGCGCGGCGGGCGGGACGGGCACGTCGGGTGGCGACCAGCCCACGTTCCAGGAGGAGGGCGGCGATGACGACCTCTATAGTTAAGCGTCCTCTCCCCCAGCGCCGCGCAGCCCCCACCCGGGGCGCCACGCAGCATCAGCGGCGCCCCCTGCCGCTCATAGGTTTAAAACTACTTAAGAATTATCGGTTCAGTGATGTTATGTGTGGGTAGCGGGCTTTCGAACACACAATTCCCCTCAACTATTTGACGTTGTCAATTTACAATAACGATTTAGTGAAATTTAAAAGTAAACCTTTTTCTCAATGTGTATTAAAATTTTGTTTTATTTCAATGAATTATGTATGTTAAAGAATCATTCGAAAGCCCCGTATGGGATTTAAAAACTGTATGCACGTTTAGATAACTCCCGGCGCGTCGGTTTGACTGCGCGTCGCTCGGTACATTTGATATATTCGAATATATTTATTGAATTCGATCGATTTAGTTCCGTGTGCCGCCTGAGAGCCGGGCGCGCCGGGCGACCGCGTCGTTGTTACCTGTCTGATCGTAAGTAGGATACGTCGCTCTGCCGACATGTGTACCGCAGTGATTTTTAAATAAATAAAAAGATTTTTATAGTCTAAATGTTTGTTTTATTTTTATTGTTTAAACAATCCCTCCCTCAATCATATAATAAAAGAAATTCTATCTAAACATTCATCGACCTTAACATTTAAGGTTAATAATCACAAAAGTGGCCAGTACATGTCGGTGATCGCAGTTAGTTTTATGAATATGCAGCAAAATATTGCTGCAACAACGTAGCCAGAGGCACCTACTCTTTCGAGAGATGTGAATATGCTATTCAACAGTACGATAAAATACCACAGAATACTTACATGCCACAAACTCTTATAGACTTGTCATTTCTAGACAGTTTATAATGTGTCTAAGTCAAATTGTGAACTGATGATTGTAAAATGGAAGAAAATTATAGGGAGATAAGAGTCACGAAGAAGGACTACCACGGTACATACAGGACATTGCCGAATTCAATCTGAAGAATTATGTATAGGTGATTTCTAATAAATAAAAATGATATTTTAACACTGGTAGAGTCCGCAACAACAACATCTGTTGCTCGAATGAGCCGGCTCGACCGGTGAATTACCACGACCTTAACAGAAGACAGACGTGAAGTAGGTGCCGAAGGCCTAATTCTAGTCCTTTTCCTCTTCCCATCCTTGGTAGAGGACTTGACGGTGGAGGGGATGAATAGGAAAAGGGAATAACAAATTTTGGTTATCCCTCCTCTGTCCATAAAGGTAGGCAACGCATCTACAACTCATTAGCATGTTACAGATGCCTATGGGTGTGCCTAAGTGACCGCTAGTCACTTGGTATTGGGTGAGCCACTTGCCACCTTTTACTATAAAAAATCTGACTATAACTCAAAATTTAAATCAGAAATCTCTCGAATATTAAGACATTATTTTTATAAGTCGATTTATTTCAATACACTGATAATGTAGATTTAGTTATCTAGGTTTGGTGAGCAATTTTGTTTTTTAAATATCTCCTTCAGTTCTGGCGACTCTTTAATTAAATTACTTATAGAAAGCGCTCGGCTCTTCACAAAGGATTCTAAAGGTTGAATCAAGTATTCCGGCGGAAGTGATCCATCTATATTGAAACCTTTTTCTTGTTCAGTATAAATTTCAACAGTTTTCATTATTTGATTTAAAATAGATCTTGCTTGTTTTGCATCGAAACAAGTGCATAGATGTTCGAATTCTTGATCCGAATATTGAGTTGAAATGTCCCTTTTAGTAGATTCCGGAATCTTTGGTATCTCGACTTGTTTATACTTCCCTTTTGCCTTTCTAACAATTTTTTTTAAAGTACTCAAAGGACAGGTTTGGTAGTTTGGCAAATCTGGATAATCAAACGTGGACATATTTCTCATGTAAGCTGGCAAATGTTCCTGGAGAGTTTTCTTCGCAATTTTGGCACATTTACATGTTTTTGGTTCCATGAATTTAAAATAGCTCTCCCATTTAGGTTCGCGAGTGTGCACTAATTCTTTATCCTTAGCCAACTCTTTTTGAACAGAAATCGGCATCGATAGCGATATCTGATCACTTTTGTGTTCATCGATGAATGGAATAGGTTCTAGAGAGTGGTGACAGAAACAATGAGATATTTTACACGGGCATAGACACTCAGTGCGGACATGTTTTGTATTTGGCATTTCTTTCTGCATTATTTGCATTACGGAACTTTGTTCCTTTAATTCTAATAATTTTTCTGATGATCTGTATTGCACCGGTATGTCGTTGGTGTAATCGCGGCTGTCGTTTAGATCCGGTTCTTTTGTGCGTTCGACATTAATAAAATTTTCCACTTTATCAGCAAATTCTTGTAAGTTATCGCAAGCGGCATAAATACATGTTTTGTTTACAACTACAACTGGTAAGTGTGACGAGCTGGAACGACAGGGTTCTGGACAAAGCTCTCTATCGATCGGTATTTTGGAGCCTCGTTCGCCAAAAATATAAAATGGCCGAATTTCAGGTACAGGCGAGTGAAATTCGTCTTTTTCTGGTTCAAACAAGCTTTCCGCGCTTGGGTTCTCAAGGATTTCACTAATCTGCAATAGCATAAGTTTCTCCATATTTAACAAGAAGTCGGCTTGTTCCGGTATCGTATTTAAAGAGTAACCAATAAACTCTTGGAACTTTTTAACCACATGGCAAACTTTTTCTTGCCATATCTTGTTCAATATCTCTCGCTTCTTCTCCTTTTCAATTTCTATTTTAATTTCGATATCCTTTCTTGCGACTTCCTTAGTTAATAGCTTAACTATTTTATTATGGTCGTGTGTGGCTTTGCTAAGTAGCTTTTCATTTTCTTGTTTCTCCTTCATAGCAACATAAATCTGACAAGCCAGGTTTTGACATTCGAGCAATTGTCGGAGTTTCTCTATAGTAATATGCTTTTCAACATTTATATCGTGTACTTTATTGCCTAATTCCGTACGCGATTGCTCAATTTTATAGATGAATTGTTCTTTCAATTCTAATTTCTTTCTTTCGAGCTTCTCCGTGTAACGGTCATAGAGCATAGTTGCTTGTTGTTTTATCAAGGTTTCGTAGTGATTTGACATTTTTGAAAATGCTTCTTCTTTCACGCGTTCTATTTCTTTGATTGCAGCATTTAACAATAAACTTTCAATCTTATTAATTGATGATGTATACAACATTGTAAATTCATGAAAGGCATCCTTTATTTTATCCGAATTTTTCAGAGCTGCTTTCCTCGAAAGTTCTTCTGTTTGTTGTTTACACAATTCTTCTATACTTCTTTTCCATTGTATATCACTCTCGAGCAGAGCCTGCTGTTTCTCTTCCTCTTGCCTCTTAAAATGGTGTTGAAGTATTGTATCACCATAATAATCTAGTCCATTGAAGCCTAGTTTTGTAAGAAATTCTTTCTTCAACGGCTTGAGTACCGTTCTTCCCTTTAAAAGGTCTTCGGGAGGTGCATACCAGTCGTAGCCACCCCCTTTTAGAGGAGGTTCCAAACCAGCGAGTACCTTGTGTTTGTGCGTCATAGACTTGAAGTACACTTTCGCCAATGGCGGTGACATCGCTTTTGTAATGACGCTCTGCGTCGGCACTCGGTTCGACTCGAGGTAGCATTTCCTGAGGTAATAATTTTCGCTGAGTCTGTCCATTATATTAACATAAATTCAAATAAAAATGTAATCAAAAATATACATTGTAGGAATGACGTTTTTTAATCGAATTCATAGCTGTCAAATAGGGTTTTTATTAAATAGTTTCTATTATAATATTTTGTGACTCATCATACATAATGGCTACATAAAATATTTTTGCGTACATATCTTCAATGTCGCCAATGGGCATGTGACCGCCCGTTATCTAAGATTAACTTTTAAAGGGGTTGCTATTTTTTTTTCTGATAATAATCAATATTTATTTTAAAAAAACAAGTGTAAGTCCATAAAATCTCCACGTGTAAGTTAAATTAGTGCACTACTCACTGCACAATTGGCAGACAATTAAAAAAAATAGATTATTTTTTGAAATGCCACTGATTTGTGATTACGTATACTCTTTATATTAGTAGTATTTTTTATAGCAACTTAATTTGTGCATATTCACAATCATAATTTAATAAAATATGATTTTCATCCGGTAAGCATATCAGTGAAGGTCGACCCTCCGTATCTCCTATTACGCTTTGTAGTGTAGGCTCAACTCAATGCCTGTAGAACTTTATAAACTAAATCTACTGGGATGTAGAGAATATAGCAAGTACTTTTGCATTCCATTTTACGTTATCTTTAATTTCATCTTTAATCTTTTATAATCTTTAAATCTTCTTAAAAAATTACTTTTTTCATTTATAACTAAACTTGACAACAATTTCATTTCAATTTATTTATAATAAACAAGGTGCAGGAAAACATTATAATATTCAATATAACTTTTATTTACATTTAAAAAACTATTTCATTTATAAAAATTTAACATTATTTTTTCTTATAAATATTAAAATTTCAGTCATAATTAACTACGTCACTTCGCTGACCGCCATTTGGCGCAACAAATTCATCACATGACAAAATCTTTCTTTTATTTCGGTCGTCGAACGATGCGGTAACAGTTCCCTTATACGTCCAAACACTTGCTCTGAACCAGCTTCTCCTTTTAGAACTTGCAACATGGTTTTGTCTTCATCTCTCGTCCAACTTTTTGTTTCTAGTTTAACAGGAGCTGTATTCAATTTAACTTTTGGCGAGATGGTTTTGTGTTCATCCCTTGTCCAACTTTTAGGTTCTAATTTAATTGATGTCGTGTGTATTTTTGCCTTTTGTAACATGGTTTTGTGCTCATCTCTTGTCCAACTTTTAGGTTCTGATTTAACTGGCGGTACATCTATTTTTGCTTGTTTCATTTTAGCTGTCTCATCTTTCTTTGGAAACGTCGTAGATCTTACGTCCGCCTTCTCTTTTTTGTCTTTTTTACTTTCTTTTACATCTAAATCTTTTTTCTCTTTACTGCTTTTGTTCTTTGTGACACCTTTGCCTTTGACCGGTTTGTTTAAAGCATGAACAATACATTCTTTATGCTTCGTATTATCATTAACGTCTTTGATATTTTTTGTTGGCGATTTTAGTTGCTTTTTAGGTCGTTTCGATGGAATTTTGCATGTACTTTTGCTGTTTCTTTTCGGTGATGACCTTTCATCGTCTGATTCTGGCGGTGACAGATGACAATGCGCGGGAGCAAGTCGTCTTGCGTGCACTCTGTAGGGTTCTTTGCTGTATGGATATGTAACTGACGCAGGCCGTAACATCCTACCGTGCTGCAGGAATACTCTCTCTTGAACGTACTAAAAGGAAAATGAATCATCAACTTTATATGCTATCGTATATGACACACAATTCAAAATATTTCAGAAGCCCTGGACAAATGTCCAGTCCAAAATAATTACTCACCATTGTATCTAAATTTTGTTTAGTCTCCAATTTTCGCTTGCTATCATTTTCATCTTCGAAATCCCAAACGTCATATCCCTTATCTTCTGTTAAAATTTTTTCATCCAATATCGCTGTGCTATTCTCGTATGCACTGTTGGAGAAATTTAGATTTAAAATTCAACATTTATGGAAAGAGCAAATTACAAATACAAAATGTTAGAAATGGCATAATTTGGCTTGATGTGATTTCATTGACGGTTCGTTCATTCACCACCCCCGAATGAAGAGAGCTCGTAAATGTTGCTTCTTGTGAAGGCAACAACAGTAGCCGATTTATAAAAGTGTCCGTGATGTATCCATTGAAAATACTTATAGTCTCTAAACATTAGGTGCTGGTGTGTCTGGCATCCTTTGATTGATTCCCTATCACTTTTAGAGTACCGATAGTTGTATCGATCTTTAGCTTTTATGTGTTTAAAATAATGGAATATATATGTCACCGACAGATTGTAAGAGTAGGCACTTTATAATCGGGCTAGGCAAATTCTAAACGGTCGGCACGTTGTCAGTTAAACGAAACGTCAACACCTAGAGGCTCTCTACCTAGGGAAGAGGGAAGATATTAAGACAAAAGAGAGAAGGGAGGGATAGGAAGGGAAAGGGCTGGGTCCTGCGGCACCTCACTTATCAGAACATGAACAACCTCGACACACATTTCCATCCTAAGGATAGAATGGGAAGGTGACAAGGATTGAATGGGGACGGGATGTATGGGGAAAAGGAATATACTTACTTAAAACAGAGAATTTTAAACATTTATATTGTGACGTCGTAAGGAACAAATTTTTATGCGCTTACATTGCAAACGCTGGCTAAACCTTACGAGATATATCAAAATAATGTACCACGCAAATGTAAATTTTAACAAGATCTACA
>JWHW01018436.1:239553-266407 GCA_000931545.1 Papilio glaucus | reverse complement strand
GACTTTTCACTTGGTAAATAGTAACAAAAAGATTGTACCCATGACAAAATGCTAATATATTCTTTTTAAATTATTTGTATCTATTATTGTATTATATCAAAAATCTTAACCTATTTTTATGGAGACACTAACCAGATCTCCCAATGTAACAATTCACTTTGATTGTGTTTATCTCCCAACTCTCCTTAAGTGAATTATGAATTGAAATATCTTTGAGCTAGGTGAAACTAGCTAATTATAGACATGTTTATATAAATTTCTAGTATTTTCAGACTAATATTCTAAATGAATGAATGTTAAAAAATCATTTTAACAGTGGTAGAGCCCGCAACAACAATATCTGTTGCTTGAATGGGCCGACTCGACCGGTTAAATACCACGTCACAGAAAAATTATAAATATCCTTATTCCTATCTATGCCCTCCTCTGTCCATAAAAGGTAGGCAATGCATCTGCAACACATTTGCTTGTTGTGGATGTCTATGGGCAGTGCTCACTTAACATCAAGTGATCTGCTTGCTCATTAGCCACATTCTACTATAAAAAATTAAGATGTTTATGTTACTGTATCACATTTATTTTCAATGACAAAGTAATGATAAGCCACATTACATTACTCATCATATGAGTCATCATTCAGTACAGTAAAATAGAAAGTAAATAAATAAAAATTATTTTAATTATTTTGAGCTCATAATAAATCATAGTTGGTGTCTAAAAATTTAATCTTTGTGATCTATGTAAGACCAACACTTAATTTTAAATTTGAACATGAGACTCCCTTCGGCTGCTCCTTGCTGAACTAACTGTGGGTTCACACTGCTGAAAACACTCACATAAAACATAGTATCATCTCAGTTCTTTTAGTGAAAAAGATAGAGAAAACCTTGTATCACAACACAATTTTGCCACATACCATAGGAAACCCATGGTAATGTCAGAGTTTTGATTTGGCATAGCCAAAACAGTAAAGAAAGTTTAAAAAATTGCACCCTAAGATCCCACCCCCAAATTTTCAAACATACCCAAATTAACAAATGCATTTTATGAAATTAGACATAATGTTTATAAAATGACATGAATATTAAAAGTTACACTCACCCGTAATTCATCTATAAAATTTGTCATTTGCACCATGAAGAAATGGTCCATAAATCTACCAACTTCTGCTGCCTGTCCAGGTTTTAAGAAAAGTAAGAATTCTTCCACTATATCCTTGTGTTCATCACCAAATAACAGCTCTATTTGTCTGTATAAATCAACAGGAGTCTCTTTTGTTGGGTCAAACTTTTTCAGGAGTTCTTGAAATTGTATAAATTTGTTTGGAGGTACTGAAGTATTTGAAGAAAATCTTAACTGCACTTTTCTGTAATATGATCTTACAAGAGCTAAAAAAAATACAAATGTAGGTCAAGGATGAATTGTGTATATTTTAAATATATTACATATAGATTAAAGATGTTATTATCAAGCGATAACATGGGTTGATTTTATATAAATTATAGTTATATAAATAGTGATTTCTATATATAATAATCAAGTTCACAAGGTACCTTTTTCTAATGCATTTTTGTCAAATTTTGGTGGTTCATTCTTTTTATTGATAGTTTCTTTTGCTTCTGTTTCCTTATGTATTATTGTCTTTGGATCTTGCTGTCCAATCTTATGTGATAGCTAAAAATTTAAAATATGAATATAGTTTACATAAAGGGTGGTAGGTAGGATAGGATGATAATAATGAATAATTTATAAGAACAATACACATATTTTGATTTACTTTATAAAGTTGACAAATGTCTTCTAGGAAGAAAATCTATGATTAAATAAAACATTATTAATGATAGTGACAAATACAGTTACATAAAATAACATTGGTCTGACTCACTTCTGGAATAATGGCGGTTTTCGAGATAGAACTTTGACCAAAAAAACAAGTGCTTGGTTCGATTTTATTCCCAAATCCATCTTGACTTTCCCTCGTAAACAATATTGGCATAGAAGGCAGCATCTAAATTCCTGACGCTAATCTCCGAACTCTATAATCAACAGTTAACACTATCTTCCATTTATTGAAATCTTCACGATTTAATGCAAGTTATTTATCAAATAAAACATGGTAAAAACAATTCAAAATGTGAAACACAAAAACATTTGAATTCTATAATAAACACACTAAAACACATTATACAAAATATCTATACAAAACACAAATACAAGTTTTAGAAATAATGGAATAAATATTTTTGTTTGACAGTGCTACGACGCGAAAGGGGCAACCTGAGCGCGGGCACGTTTCATTTTATGAACAAAGTAAAAAAAATTAAGGCACGAAATTAACCCACTTTTCAATTAATTAAAATCATAATTTAATGGTCAACCACATTAATAGTTGAAGTATTATCGTTTCAAGTCTTTAAAACTTCTAATAACATTAATAAAAAATATTAAAATGTGATGAAAGTGTTGAGAGTTGACTTTAACAAATTGCGGGACAGCGCGTAAGTTTGAAACTTTCAACTAATATTTTATTTAAATGATATCCAGTGAATAATACTCTAAATGCAACGAATGAGTAAAAAGATTAAGTTTGTGATGTAATGCGCTTTATTTAGTTTTGTAATTTGACTTTACCTTTTAGGTAAGAAAAGGTTGATCGATGTTTAGTTGTAAAGTAGTTAACAAATTTAAGACTTTTTGATTTTAACTTTAATATGTTGTTAAATTGTTACGATATATACTTCAACTATAAGTTGGAAACAAAATTGTTAACTTTGAATAAAAATACAGTAATTGTTGCACATGTAGCCGGCAATCATGTCAAAGATTTCAGGTGCTCAGACAGCTCCATTCTCCACAGGGAGAGAAGAAACTTCATCGCCCCGGAGAGAGAGCGCCAGAACATGAAACGCGCTTTTCTGCACTCACTTTAGTGAACTATCTCCGCCACCTAGCTCAACCGACATTGGTGATGGACCAAACTCCTCACCCTATACTACTACGTCCTTATACTGACAATCACGACGGCACAAGATACCGACGTAAAGTAGAATTATTTATATTTCCGTATGTAGTCCAACGAGGTGCCATAGTCGTTATTTTGTTATCTAAAAACTACCTCTTGTTTTCTACAAAAAGGCAACACATCCATAACTTATTACATTTTCGCGTATGAGATCAATGGACAGGGATTTGCGATCTATAATAAAAGTTTATATATTTCGGGGAAGCGGAGCGGATAAACGAAGCGACGAAACGGGGCACAGAAACGGAAAAACTAAACGGACCGCTAGTTTCCAACTTCGAATGAGTCCTGCTCTCGGTCAAGTTAATGGACAGAGACAATCCCAACTCCTCTCCGAATTACTTCTTCGCTTCGCTCCGTTTCTCCGCTCCGCGTCAAACGACAAGCAGGCCTAAGATATTGACAAGAAGTTATTCTTAGTATCCTCTTGTTACTATTTTTTATCTTTTTTTATAGAATAAGAAGGCAAATGAGCATTAGGTTAACCTATCTCAGAGTGTTAAAAGATATAATGGCTTTTACTACAAAATATGACCTCCCTTTCAAACTCTAATTATTAATATTGTTGTGCCTAAGCTCGTTGTCTGGAAACCGCATCGATTTATTTATTAGTTGTCCGAAGCCACCGAAGCTTATGCACATTCGTGTATTCTCCCTGTAAATTAAAACACGAACTTTAAAATTTAAAGAAAATACAAAATCGAAAATGCTTTACATACTATTGGAACATTTAACGCACATTAGTTGTTATAAGATTTTAAACATTTCGTAAATACAAGAGTTTTAGTAACGTAGATACATCAATTACTATCTTTAGAGCGGAAAGATAAAAGATATTTAAAATGGCTTCAATCTTACCTGCAGGAATTGCAAATGGGGTGAGTAGTAATTATTATTTTTTACAATATCAGCTGGTAGGTTTACAAGCAGTGCATTTCTGATGCTGGTGTAGATTTTTTTTGGAAGGTGGCAAACGATATTATCAAGCGGGTCACCTGACGCCAAGTGACTGCTACCCATATACATCCACAACAAGTAAATGAGTCGCAAATGCCTACCTTTACCTTTAATGAGAACAGTGGAGGGGTTGGAGAGGCAGGAAAAGGATGTTACCTTTCCCTAACCTACACTACTCATCCCCTCCCCGTCCAATCCTCTTACCCTTCCCATACTATCCTTATTATAAAACATGGGAAAGGAAAGAGGACTAAAAGTGGGCCTCTGGCACCTCACCCATTAGATGAAACGCAGAATACTCTATACCTACTTATATCTAATTTACGCCTGTCTTTTGTAAGGTCTTGGTAATTCACCGGTCGAGCAGGTCCATTCGTCCAACGGATGTTGTTGTTGTAGGCTTTATCACTGTTAAAAACTCACTGTTTGAATCATATTAAAAAATATATGTTGTTTTATCGCTCCGTATTATTTGTTTCTTTTTATTAAGAATACTTTTGTTGCTGTAAAATATTACAGCAACAAAGGCCATGTAATATTTATTACACAAATCTGTGAGTGTTATATGCCAAATAAATTTTAATTAATATACCTTTGAAACTAATTTAGTTTTATAAAAACCATATTATATACAACCACAGACTGTTCGCAATATAACTGTGAGACCCGTAACCGTTTTTGATTTAGCAATACCTAAGATGTCACCATCGTAAAAACTATACGAAAGAGGTTGACTCTTTCGTATTGTTTTTGTGTGATTTCTTTTGGATCATTTTTTACTACCTACTTAACATGCGTTGTGTATTATTTATCGAAAATCTAAATATGACAAATGAATGCTCTTTCACCGTAATTAGAGAAATTATTGACAGTTGTAAGAGCGACATCTGTTATTTTATAACGATGATATTAACATATGGATTTCCATTTGGCGCGATCCTGGCACATCTCTCTCGCTTCTTCTACATCCATACATCTACGCAAACAAACTCGTCGCTTACGGGTACTCCTTACATTGCCCTTCTTTAGTATGTTACTAATCTGATCGATATAAGTTCTCCTGGGACATCCCTGCCAACGCTGCCACTTCATTTTTGCAATGAATCTGTTTATATGTATGTATTTGTATATAATATATGCATACCTACTTTTCTGTTGATAATGATGAACATAAACTTTCAACAAACAACAAAAGGTACAATTTAATTTTGTATTCAATCATATCAATGATATAATTGACGAAGATATCGTTTCAATTGTTCGAAACTGAATTTAAACTGACCTTGTCGACCGGAAGTGCAGGTAGCAACATGTTTTACAATACGGAGTTCAGTGAGAATCCGCCGACGATTTCGAAAGCACGGCTAATTCATTAAATTAGTTTATTTTAAAAACCGAGTGAAAATAATTAAGTGAAAATGTCCAAAGAAACTAAAGACAAAGAACACAATGAAGACAACGTTAATACTGTCACTTTAGACGAGATCGACACGAAACTACAGGATGCGCCTACGGAAGTATTTGACGTTGTAAATAAGTTTTTGATTATTTTTTGTTAGTTGTTAAAAGCTACTCTCAATGTGACCATTCTTTAGTATGTCTATTTGTTCACTCTTGCAACAGAAATGTTTACGTGTACAAATATCTAATTAGATACATATAAAAGTAACTGTCACAACCGTGTATCGTAAAAAATAGTATAAGAAATTAAAACCCTAATCGTTATATGATAAGGTTAGGTTATATTTTAAATAATGAACATTGATAACTCACAAGTGGGTTGGGTAAATCTGAACAGAACAGAACTCGAATTTTATTTAACGTTCACATAAATTTGACTTCTAGAATCGTTAACGCAAGGATAAATTTGTTTTTTACAATTTACCAGTGTTGGCCCCATATTTAGGTCGACAACCCACTTGTGATTTATCATTATATATATTGTCTAACATATAATCTAGGTATTGATCAAATAACAGACGAGGATACATTTCTTATGCTGTTTCTTAGATTATTAGACTGTTTAATTGGTAAAAACGAATATAGAAAACACATTGCAACAGTACAAAAAGTCTCAATAAAAAACTGGAAAGGTGTAATAATAAAAGAAATGTTATTCTTAGTTTTTAGTTTATCATTTGTATAATAAATTAGTCGGTTGTGTCATTTTCTGCAGGTCAAAGGCCTTGACGCCAACCGCTATGCGACGAAGAAGACGGTGGCGCAGGGCATGCTTGACATAGCTCTGCTGACGTCAAACGCGTCGCAACTGAAGTACGTACTTCAAGTTGGACAGAAGCATGAGTTCTATACGCTGCTGGTTATACTCATCAGCGTTTCAATAGTCCTACAGGTGAGATTACAAACACATCGTTTTTTTAAAATGATATTGATTGGTCAAGTTAACGGCGCGCGGCGGCTTTCAACTGTGTGACGATAACCAGCGGTAATTGTCATCCGATCAACCTCTTGTCACGCAAACACAGTCGCATCTATGTCACCGCTATACACCGTTTAAGATAAGCATAAGAAATGTATACCCTCATCTCTTATTTGATTAGGACCTAGTTTATTTATGTTAGATAATATGTACATATACATATATAATATGTACATTGATAATCACAAGTTGGTTGCCGAAGTTAAACCAACACCAACACGGTTTTTAACCCCGCAAATTGCTAATGCTGTCATTTTAGTTCAAGTTTATGTGGATGTTAAATCGAACTCGACTCTAACATTGTGTTGTACGTTGTAGCCATTTAACCATCTATTAGAGTTTTCATTGAACATAAAACTAAGAAAAAATCAATCTTCGTATTTTTTATTATTTATCTTGAGAAAACATCGTCCTATCCAATTGAATAGGTCATTTCAATGGCTGCAGCCTGTATCGCGTGACGCGCGTGACTGTAAGCGAGTTGCATTACCATTTTATACATCCTTTGTGCTGAAGTTAATGCCGCGAGTCTTACAAAAGGTTAACGATTTCTTATAATAAATTAAAACAAAAACGAGAATTGGTTTTTAAATTTTAATTACACTTGTCTAAAATTTACATGCAATATTGTAATTAAGTTGATTTGCGTTTTCACACGTTTTTGCTGAGCCGTGAGTCCGAAACTGGTAGAGCCGTTTAAGCTCATTGACATTTTAATTATTTTACTTTAAATTAGGTGCATTCAAAATTTTTATCAGTTTTATTAAATACATATTAAAATATAGCTCGTATAGTGCCGTTACATTAGTTTCTAAGACTATAAATATTATGTTACCCTGACTGCCAGACTTTTTCAATTAAAATTCACGTGCAGTTAACTTTTTATTTTTTCCGATTTTAACAAAGATACCCCGTCTGGGGAAAAGACAGGGTTATGCTTACATATTACGGGGGTTTTAGTGAGTAAAACCTTAGTTTTACTCACTAAAACCCCCTAGGTGGCCATCGTCGAGTGCGATGTGAGCGGCTTTTAGGATCTCCAAAGGATCACATACAAAACCCTCTGTACTGAGCTTTTGCATGGGGAAACAGAACTCTCCTTGAGCCTTCGCCTGAGTAACCAGAACTAACCAATACTAATCAAGACCCGGCTGTCATTTGCCATATAATAATGTGATGTCTCATTTCGCCTGATGTACATATTTCAGCTCATAGTGATCTGGGTTGGTAAAATACATACTTTGTTTTTGTTGATTCATCATCTTCCTGCCCTTTTCCCGCTTTTAGTGGGGTCGGCATAACAAGTTTTCGACTTCCACATCGCTCTATCATCCGTCATTTCAGTTGTCACTCCCATCTTGATCATATCACCTTTTACGCAATCCATCCATCTTTTCTTAGGCCTACCCCTACCGATATATCCCTCTACATTCATATCCAAAATTCTCTTTGTCACATGCCATTCTTCTCTTCTCATAACATGACCATTCCATGCTAACCTTTTGCTTCTTAACTTTTCCCCTATCGGTGCTACTTTCAGGCTTTATTTTAATATAGTCGTTTGATTAATAACAAAAATTTGTTTATACTTTTAGAGACGCATTTTTAAGAGTAGGTATGAAGTTATCATAAATTAAAAGTTTTATTACGGGGTGTGGGAACGAAAAAAAAAATTGGCAGCACTGCTCTAGAGCAACACTCCTTCGATAGATATATTAACGACACCTATAGGTAGCGGTAGTCACTTGACATCTGGTGAATTGCTGGCTTTACCACCTTCTTCCATAAACATATAGACTATGCGAAGGTGTTTAGGTGGCGATGGGTCTGGTGCTGTTGTCTCTGAACCTGCTGCGCGACTGCCGCTTCCAGCAGCCGCGGCACCGCGTCTCCGCCCTCCACATCAACTACGGGACTACAGCCACCGCGTTCGTGGTGACAGTGCTCAACGTCCTAGTGTCCGCTTTCGATTCCTCCTTGGCTAGATATATGGAATTTGATGCTATATAAATACGAGTGTAGACATTCGTTTCTGTTCTGGGATTTCGACTCTGCGACCAAAATACGCGACATTTTCCCATGTGCGTGTGCGACATTGTGTCTACAGCGCGCGGAGTAGTCATAGCAACTATAGTTTCTTCCTCATCCAGATTAGGCCACTACACTTTTTATACTGTACTATCAGAAATGTTGTAATTTTGTGGAAATCGTGAGATAAAGTGAAGTGAAATTGTTTAATATGGATACCTGTTAAAGGTAATGTGAGAAGAAAAATATTTTCGAAATTATTTTGGAATTTACGACTTTTAACATAAAAGCTAAGTAGTAAACCATTATTTACCAAAATTCCATTTTGATATGGAACAAACTATATTTTGGTCGTTGGTCCTTATTTAATGACGTTATCATTACTGTGCACCGTATTAGAACGCCGGCTTGACGTCATCAGATTCATTACCTATGTTATTTGATACATTGATGATAGTGATACTAGTACATTTTTATCGAAGGCTTTTCACTTTTATAGCTGCTAGTTGGGCTGTTGTTCGTTGTGATCGGCGGTCTGGACCTTAACGACCACGAAGACCAGCCGTCTGCCGTGATACTTAATGACGTCATCGTCATCTTCATATTCACAATTTCGGTTCTCAATATAGTGATCTCCGCATTTGGAATTGAATACTCAAACAATCCTCTCGTGTTAGAACGCTTGAAACTCATTAATACTGAATATTTACGAAAATCTAATGCAACAGTTTAAAATAAATAAAAATATAAAATTAAATAAAAGTGTAAAATTAAATTAAAAATAAGTGAAATTAATTAAACAATTATGAATTAATTTTATCTTTTTGTAAATATTAAACGTTTATTGTAAAACATAAGCTTATTATGAAAGATTTTTTTGTACCGCCATAAAAATATTGGTTTTAATTTATTATGTTACTCTAAAGCTTTTTTCCTAAATCCAAGCATAATTTTACTGTCTACTCTTTACTTATATCTTCGAACAAAATACAAAAATGTGTTATAGGGTTCCATAATTTAAATAATGTGATGCATTAAGGGAAAAATGTTAAGTAATTTCTAAGTTTTCTCTATTTGCAAAATAAGCAAGTTAAAATATACATATTTATTAGTAAAAACAAACTCACAATAACTTAAAACATGTTTAGTTTATTATTTTTTCTTTTGACATTTTTATGTTATTTTGCAAATATTTTCTAACATGCATATTTAATATTTTTACATATTTTTTAATTTCTTCATCTTAATAAATATAGCAGTAAAATAAAGACCAGCTTCAACACTCACATCTTTTATTAACACAGGCAATCGCAGGAATGCTGGCTCTAATAATATCATCATTGGACGACGAGCATAACCAAAAACGAAAAAAGATAGCTGATGGTCTCTACCATCTGTCAGTTGGACTGATGACAGGTGTGGTCTTCTGTGACGTCATCAAAATGACATTCGGTTTTGACCCCGCTCTCTCCGAACAAGATTATTACAGGAGTGGATAGAGCATCAATAACGTTTTTTAATTATCAGACCAAAATAAGGATATTTTTTTTTTTACATAAAAATAATATTTATTTAGTCATTATTAGGGTAGCCTTTTTCTTATTATTTTTTTCTTTTCATAGTGTTGTGTTATGTGCCAGTGTTTTTCTTTTAATAGTTTCATTTTTTTAATTTTCTCTTTTTTTTCTTTCGTAGGCAGTTTCTGCGGTAGTCGCTGTAGTGCTGAGTCTCATTTTCAATATAAATCACGTCCGAGATCAACAAAAGGCAGAAATATTAAACAATATAAGTCTAATATTTAAAATAATGAGCATTACTTTAAACGTTATTATAAGTGTTTTCTACTCAATGCATATCGAAGATTATTCGACAGCAAAAATAAATGATTAGTCATTTTGTAACAATTGCTATGAGTATGGTACGAACTTATAAACTGTAATTCATGATATTATACTTATTTTATATCACTTAGATATCACTCCCTCCACAGCTTTTGTTTTCCTACATATTCGCTTATTTTAACAGCACTTTGTTGACATTATACATCTTATGATTGATTTGGGATATTTGATAATTTACAAAGTTTATTTTCATGCACGAATGAAGGTTGTAGCCAAAGATGTTACATACATCTCCGGATTGAGTATCCGGGACCCAAAAGAGAAAACACCTTAATAAGTCCAATTGCGACTTCGTAATATCCAGCTCAGTCATTCGTTTCCCGCCCACTAATATAAAATATGCATACATGTTTGTAATTTAAAAAATGACGATCATAGCACAATGAAATCGAGTAAAAACTAAACCTCAAAGAAAGATAAGTGTACGAATGCCATGACGTCACAATAGGATAGGGACAAAATGTGATATTCCGTAGATAATTCGTTAATTAATCCGAACGTAGCCGAAACACACGACTCTTACGAAATTGAAAGATATTTGTATACCTTTTTCATTAAAAAACGATTTGTGTATTATAATAATAATATTATGATATTATAATAAAGTAATTTATATCTCTCTAAATTGTGTTTTATTTTTACACAGACACAATACGATAGAGACGTTTTGGAAATAAATGGCAGTAGTTTATTATAATTTATTAACAACGGTCTCAGGATGCTGTTGGGGTTGCCGAGGTACTGTAGCGCGTCGGGTATGCTTGCCGAACATGGTGTGGCTTCTTATCAAGCCATAATGCGACAAAGAAGAGTCTCCTATCTGGAGATATTGGATAGGGTTACACAAAGGGTTTGGGTAATGGGTAGCATAAATATGGAACATTCATCAATCATCTTTCAAAAATTAATAATGTGTTAGTATATAGTTTTGATTATTTTTATTTTGAAAGAATTTAATTAAAATTGTATTAAGTGTTGACGTATCTTAAAAAATGAGATCTTTCAATCTCATTTTTTAATGTACTCTAATTTATTGTTGAGATAATAACTAATATAATTTTTACACAGACTACAGACTTCAATAAACAAAATTTTAAACAAAACCAAACCCGACTTAAAAAATATATATATTCTCTTACCTTCTCACCGGAAACTCACGTCGACAGTACCCCTAGTTACAGAACAACCTTGGTTGACACCGACGCGCTACTCATATGAGACAGCGTCATTTCAATGAGACAAATGAAGACGAAGGGACGCCTATCACAAATTAGAAAATCTACATCCATTGCCATTTCAAAACAGACTAGTGGAAAACGCCAAAATAGGCTTTCGAAAATGCGGGCTTACATTAAAAAGTTCGGAACAGAGAATATTAAAAAAAAAGTAATCACGGTTTTAGCGTGATACACGAAGGTTTTAACACAAAACGAGAATACCGTCAATGTAGTCAAACTCAATTATTTTTAATTGATTTTTCTAAAGAGAAAAGTAGTTATTGTGAGATAATCGTAGGAGATAGAGATACACCATCGACATGATTTTTATTTAACATTTTTAGAGATCTACAAGTCTGAAAGAATTTCTACTTCATTTTTATGTACGTCCTATAGTTTAACCTACGTAAGCCAAGAAAGCAAAACTGGACTATGTCACATTACGCATTATTAATAACTCATAAACTATATCGGATCTTGACTATTACAAAATTGGACCACACGACAAGCACTAGCTGTCTAACAAAAAAAGAATCATCGAAATAGGTTCACCAGTAGCGGAGCTCTGAGGTAACAAACATAAAAATATACAGACGAATTAATAACGTCCTCCTTTTTAAAGTCCGTTATAAATATCTCGTTCTATAAATAAATAAAATTATTACTCAGGTTACATCTGAGTATTGAAAATTCTAAATATGCGCTTGTTGTACGAATAACGATTTTTTCACTTTCTGCCGATTTTTAAAGTCGAAATTTTAACAGTACATGCGAGTACAAAAATCACAATTTTATCTGGCAAGGTGGCTAAAGATGGAACTAAAATAGCTATCTTGAAATTTCGATCGTTTGTATGTAATTATAGTAAATGATATTAAAATATCGATAAATGTCGTTTTATTAAATGAGAAACATTTAACAACGTTCACATTGTACCCCAGCTAACAGAAATATAATTACTGGGAACACTTTGTTTTAGGAATATAACAGAATGAAGGTGGCAATATCATAAAAAATGCTAAATGCATACTCTGACATCTACTGTCAATGACAAAAACTGACAACTAAATCCAGGGTCGAAGTTAGATTAGATTTTATGGTAATTTGCTTTTATTTTTTATTAAATTTTGCAGAAGGTTGAGTAGATAAAAAACAATATAAAAATAAATGATTTTTCTGCTCTGCCAAAAGGGGTTTGTACATCGAAACTAAAAAAGCAAAAATTAGAGAAAATAGTATGTAAGTTACGTGTATGAACTGAATCCTACATATGTTTTAGGATAGGACGAGGCGAATAAAATACCATGCGCATGGGTTTTCGTGTCTCCTTGCCTACTAAAGTGAAATACAAACCTTTCATTTTGCTTGAATGTAAAAATTGGATGGAGGTAGAAGAAACGAGAGAGAACAAAGTCGACAGCAGGGTGTGCCGGAGTCGCGTCAAATAGAAATCCATGATCTCTGCCTACCCCTGTGGGTTACGGGCGTGAACGCAAATTGATTTATATTTACCAAATAAAAAAATACTTTTATATTTTTTACCCTATGTAAGTTACAAACGTATAGTTGCTTAGAAGTACCACATAAAAATTAAATAATTTGCGTATAATTGATAATACGGCCCTGCGCACTAAGTATTGACTTGATTTGACCGGTTAGTTCTTAAGTTCACTAAGTTCTTATTCTTATCAGCTACGGTTGACTCATGGTTGATGGTTTAATGAATACTTATCACAGCTTTATTCGTATCTGTATGCGGTTAAATACGAATAATAATTAGCTTTAATAGCCTTCGTGGTTGTATGGTTATTTGTGTCATAGAAATTGATAAAAAGTGAGAGTCGAGGTTACCGCATATCGCAACGAGACAAACTGTGGCTAACTTAGCGTAGTACGTATCGTTCGAGCCCTACCCATACACAAGAACTTGTTGCCTTATTAGTTAGTAAGTTTTTAATCGCGGCTTAAGTAAGACGTGGCAATGGCGAGCAGCAGAATAGTTGTATACGGAGGACGCGGCGCTTTGGGTGCTGCATGTGTGAACCATTTTAAAAAAGCCAATTGTTGGGTTGCTAGCATCGATTTAAACCCCAACGAAAATGCCGACGTTAACATCACAGTCCCGAAAGACGCGTCATGGTTGCAACAAGAGGAGCATGTCGTCAATGAACTCGGCATGGCGTTGCAAGGTCAGAAAGTGAATGCTGTAATATGTGTAGCCGGTGGTTGGGCTGGTGGAAACGCGGCCAAGGATCTGAGCAAACAATCAGATTTAATGTGGCGTCAGTCAGTCTGGAGCTCTACTATTGCTGCCGCCCTTGCAGCCAAATACTTAACTCCTGGAGGATTGGTAGCGCTAACTGGTGCTAAAGCTGCTTTGGAAGGAACTCCAGGCATGATTGGGTATGGTATGGCTAAGGCTGCAGTACATCAGCTCACAAAATCACTTGGAAGTAAGGATTCTGGGTTGCCAGAAAATTCCTTAGCAGTTGCTATAATGCCTGTGACATTGGATACAGAAATGAATAGGAAATGGATGCCTAAAGCGGACTTCAGTTCTTGGACCCCGCTGTCATTTGTAGCTCAGTTATTTGACAAGTGGATTAAAGGAGAGGAGCGTCCAGTTAGTGGTAGTTTAGTAGCCCTTGTCACAAAGGATAATGTTACAGAATTAATTGTTCAGTAAACAGATCAAATATTTTAATGTATGTGTGTTATCAATACATTTTAAGTAGTAGATCTTGCCTGTGCCAATAATTTTATTACACATACATATATCAAAATATCATGCAGTACATACTGTTATTTATTAAATGTTCAAAATTATATAAGTCACATAGATCTAAGATATTATTGTCACTATTTGTGCTTATATTTAAGTGAGAATGTGGATTATTATTGGACTATAAGCTAACCTGAACTTTTGAGAAATTGTATTTTGCACAAGGGAACAATCTCATTATTTTAAGGAGAAATATAATTTCTTTTGTTACATAATAATTGCTTGTAAATGTGAATTGAATAAAGGATTTTATGTGATGTGATAAATAAAAGTTGTTAATTTTACTTAGTCTTTCTTTTTACCAATAATTGTCAAGCAATAAAAGCAACACTAAAAATTTGATATTTGATTTTGATGATTGATAACCCAAGATCACCAAATCCAATTTTCAAAAAAGTGTTCTTTTCTAATCATTTTGTTTTATGGTAATTAGAGTTTACATATTAAATTACATTACATTTATTAAAGACATGTATTTCAACAGAGTTTGTTTTTAATTGAAATAGCATGGAACATTAAGGATAGTGATTAATCACTTATATAAAATAATATATTGTATGTGTTCTAAAATTTAAAAGAAAAAAACATTTCTATGTAATTATTTAGAACATTAGAATGATTTCACCTTACCTGTGAAACTCGATCATTTTTTACATATCTATTTGTATGTAGAGTGTGTAATAGTTTAATAATATTACGAAGCAATGCTAACATTTTTATCATGATTAATCTTTGACACTTTTTATCAAATAGAAGTAACAGTGTAACTTCAATTCTCTTGTCATTGAAGGTGTCATTTAAACTTGTAGGTATAAATTGTTTCATAGGAATTACCCATGGTTTTGTGAATTTGTATAAAACTTTGAGTCATTTTCCTTAATGCTCCATTTTACTAGCAGGAAATACCGTAATTGTAGTTTCTATAAATTTGCAAAGAATGATGAAACATGTGAGTATACAATGGGCTTTAGGGGGCTACAGATTGGAACATTTAGTCATTTTTGTAAAAACTAGCATCTTTATTACCTTGTTATATTATTTAAAGCTTACGTCTCAGAATGTGAACTTTGTCAGTTTATAATCGCCCCAGGCATATAATAAACTGTTAACTGAACAAGCCATTAATTCAATTTGATATTATAACTTAAAATAATGTAATAACGCTAGCGAATTATTAGTTCATAATTTAATAAGACGTCAAATTATCAAATATTTTTTTTCAGTTTAAAATTTACTGACAGTTTATATAATATACTCAGCCCTCAGGCAAAAAAAATACTCAGCCCGATTATAAACTCACGTAGTTCACAATCGGTCGGTGGCATATATAATAAAAACGCCGTAAAATTATTAAGATCAAATGACCTTTAAAACTCACAACGACATTCACCGACTTAAACCTTGACGTTTTAGATCTTGGTATGCTTAACAATTATATTCCTAAATTACGTTACGTACGTTATAAAATAAGTTATGATTGGAAAACCCTAAAACATTATTAGCAAGGATTTAATAGAAAAAAACAATTTAAAGCGTTAAGCCTCCGACCATCTAAAAGTTATTCAAAGTAATAAGAATGTAATGATAGAGAGAGGGAGACAGCTTAAAAGAAAAAAAAGATTTGGACTCCGCACCCAAATACTTTTTGAAGCGAAGACTTCTCTAGCCGCGTTAGGCAATATTTGGTAGGGGAAAATCTTATAACGCGTGAACAACATGTGCAACATGCAACATGCGCCGGCAACATACTTATTTGAATTTGGAAGTTTTAACGAACTTTTACTTATTTATTTTTCTGGTCTTCAATTTTGAATTTTATTGTTAAGATTTTTTCGGTTTATTTTTTGTTGATTATATTTCTTTACGATGTATTGTCGCTGGGAATGCAATTTCGGTATACCAAGTTTTGCAAGGTTAATCGCGCGCGATCTCACGAGTTTGTACAATATTATAATGACCTTTTCAGGCACGCGGAAGTGCAAAACTAATGCGACAATTAAGACGTCAACTGAAGTCACAGCCAAAAATGCACCAACCAAGCTGTCACAGTATTTGCCGGATCTGCGAAGACAAGTGTGGTCGGGCGTTGTTTGAATAGAATCAAATGGGATTGCATTCCCTTTTTGTCGCGCATTCCCGTTTAACCTTAACGTAACGTATTTCTTCTATTTTGCATTTTTAAAATCATAAATACGATATGCAATAAACGGTTAACGATATAGAAATTAAACGGCATGTTTGTTAATAACATATTTTGTACGTAGAAAAATAGTAATTTCTTCATTTCAATGCGTAGGCCGTCTAGTATACCGTACTCCAGCTTCTATTATTGCCGCAAAAAAAAAAACAAGCAAATATGACTACGATTCTGTTTATACGTCAGTGGAAACTAATGAAATTGATGGTGTAGGGAACGATTTTTGTGACGATCAATGAGGGAGGGAGGGAGGCCTACGTCGAGTAATGGACGACTCTTGGCTGAAAAGAAAGACACAGAGAGAGAGAGTAAACTGGTATTATTTTGGTAGTGAATTGTTAAGGAGTATGCATATGTATCGCTCGAGGTCGACTTAGTATTTAAAAATCTTTAGTAGAGTAGTGGTAGTGCACTTTCACCATCGTTTGCTTTAGAAAGTAGATCGAAAGTGGCTACTTTTTGGCCGTAGAAAAAATTTGGTATGGTTGAATTTGTTTAACTTTCAAAAAAAGTACAATAACAAAAGAAACACTACAGTGAATGACAGTAACAATGTCATTAATATATTGCTTACATAACACTATACGAAGAAATACATATCTATTATATGTAAATATAAAAATGGAATTGTGCGTCCGTATATTTCACTTTTTAGCCAAAAGTACTCACAGTACAGTACTGAGAGAATATGATTATGCGTAGTTGTAGCCTCAGCGTCTCCATGTGTCACTATGGGGGTTGCGTGTGGACTGTTGTAGGGGCGTAAAATGCATTTTTCGATACCATGTTACTATTCGTCTACGTTATTCAGAAATGGTATATATCTCATAATTGTATTATAAGAAATAACTTTATTAGCAAACACCTTCTTTGCTAGGTTTTTATATCTATTTATAGATATATCCTTATCTTTGCTCGGTGAACCGTTAACAGTCACTTTAGGGTCACTTATTATCTTTTTTGATAACCTTTTGTAAAATAGGTATTACAAGTGCGATGACGTGTACAAATATAAGAAGCAGAGATTATGGACATCCATTTGGTGCGATCCTGGCACACCACTCTCGCTTCTTCTACATCCATAAATTTACGCATACATGGTCGATAACACCTTTCTATAGTATGTCACTAATCTGATTAAGTTCTCCTGGGACGTCCCCTGCCAACACTGCCACTCACTTTTGCGACATAAATTTGCCTTGTTACTTTCTCTTTATTCATTCTTACAACATGCCCGAACCTCCTAAGCGTATCTTCCTCAACCACAACCACACAACCACATTTACTTACTACGCTAATTTTCATTCAACTACAAGAAATAATCACAATATACGAGTAGTTTTATATATATTAAATTCTTCTTGAGATATTATTATTGAGATTACATTAGAACCGTGAAAGCAAGATTAAAATAAAAACGAAAGGAGAAAACAAAAAAATAATGATATAACTAACCAGTCCGCTTTGTAAACTTTCAAAACAAAATTTATATGGAATTGCGTTAGGCAGGTGCGTGATAATCACCGCAGCGGGGGGACACTGTTGCATGTTGTTCAATCACCGGAGCTTTCTTCGGGACTTCTTATGACATCGTAGAACGATGTAGAGCCACATTCATCATTGCAAGGTACCTAAGAAGTAGCAGTCAACTTCACTGTTTCACCGAGTAATTTGCCTCCTCCTTTTTAAACAGACAAATTCTCTGATTGTTGTCGATGTTTTAGGCGCTTAGTGTCATGTGTATATATTCCTTCCCCCAGCCCTCACCAGCGAAAGTAAAATCATTTTATAACCTTTTTTCTTTTTAACATCTAATCTTCAAGACGCAAAGCCGCTCCAGATCAAAGACACTCGAGCAATTACGTACATACTAGTATAACCTTATCGCCTCCCCTACCATAAGAGCAGTAAAATTATACACCAAAATGTACACTTGTCTTTATTTGCCATTAAAATTTATTAGGCGCCTTAAAACACTAAAACACTTTAATTTTATCAAATACATCATATAATAAAACAATAACTTATGACTTAAGACTAAAATCTCTGACAACCTAAATATAATTTATATTTGTAAACGTTGTCATGTAATATAATTAAATATATATTTACATAATATTTATATATGTATGTAAAACACTATTATTAAAATGTTTTTAAATAATTTAACACTTTTAATTTAAGCAGCTTGGAGTCCATCTTGTATATTTTATTATAATAAATCTTTTAAAATAGATTTTAAAACATTTATAACCTATCGAACAAAATCAACAAATATATATTTTCAAAATATTTTCACATACTGCGACCTTAATGAAACCCGAAAAATACATTTTAAGTAATTCGGTAAAAAAAACTTATTTCGACAAATGATGGTTGATATGGTTTGCAGAAAAGAAAAAATATATTATGTTGTATATTACAGATGGGAGGAAATAAAAAATACATTATGTGCACATTAAGTTTCAAGGTGCATTGTTGAACTAAAAAATGTTTTGTAAAAAATATTAAATGGTTACAATTTTGTAGTATAAAAATAATATCATTAAACGGTATTTCCTTGACTAGACTTTCTAAGAAGAATTTCTAAAAAGATTTAATTCATCCTTATCATAAACATTTATCTTATGATATGTAATAAACGAATTGTACGTATATACCTATTTCTAATCTATTTTATATTATTTACTGTAACTCTATTAACGTAGAGTTATTCATTATATGTAAGTACATGTAAGTAATGTATTTATAGATATAAATTAATATAGGTTATGGATTTTAAATCATTGTATTACTCGTAATTTATTTTTCATGATTTTTTACATCTTGAAGACGATCAGAAAAGTTATCACAAGATTATAAGGAGTTCGATGGTGTAATGTAAAAGGTAAAAATATTTTTTTGCATAGCAAGATATTTCGAGTATATTATTCTTCGTGAAAAATAATTTGCAAACGATAATTTATTTTTTACCATTGCCTCTAATATGTCAGAACTCGAAGCTACATCGTAATAATCATTTTGCTTTCAATAGATTATTCAAAGGCAAGTGTTGTACAGCCAAAACATAGAAAACTGAAAGTAAATAAATAGTTATGCTATCAAAATAAATACCAATAATCTGATTTATTCGTAACAGATTATCTATTTCTTTGTTTGCGGACAGCCTACGACTGCTCGCACCGTACTTTTTAATATGTCTGCGACGAATTCGGTGGTGCGAAGAATTTTGTTTCCGATATGATCGATTAGTGTGATAGCTGTAGTGTAAGGTTCATTGTTGTCAGTCATAGGGCGGAGTGTGAACATAGTAGGCATTGCGTCGGAACCTACGGCCGCCCAATCCACCGGTGTCGGTCTGAAAACAAAATAATATTTTGTTTAAATTTTTACATGCGTATAACTTTTTATAGATTTACCTATTAAGGATCTCCATTTGAATTCCGTGATTAAGCATAGAAAATATTTGCTATGAAGATAATGCAAGTAAATCAATATTTTTTTCACAATTTTTTAAAGAAATTAACATGTCCAAAAGTTGAACGTTTTCGCAGCATTTTTTTGGAAATTGCAGTTATTCCGTAATTTAGATGGGCCCCCATAAGTACTATTATAACCCACCGCCCCACAAACTCACGGTCCGCCCCTGTTTATGTTATCTGGGTTTGAAATTTCGAGTAATATACTATCAGACGATCATCCACTCGTTAATTGCATCAAGCCATTAAGAAATAATTCAAAAGAACAAAATGTCATGCTCACGATTAAACACAATAATTTCGTGCCATGTAATAATGTTGTAATTATTCAGTGGTAATAGGCACATAACGAGCTAGTATTATGTGAAACAATTAAAAGAGAGTTTGCTACGATTAGAAACCGTTAACGCATGCATTGTTACGTTATCTGCGATACTAAAGCGATATATGATAAGGAAGAACTTGACAAAGCTTTAACTGGGACTGACTTTTTGACTTCTAATGATTTAGGTAACTAAGCATTGTTAATAACATTACACGCCGCTCTAGCATTTCAAGTTCTCTGCCTAATTTCAGTCGGTATACCAAGTTAAGGAAGGGGATCCAGGCATATGATATGCAAGCTGCTCCTGGTTACTTGTGATCGAATCTAGTTAAAAAGTTATGATCAAATTTATCATCTAATAAGTTACAGGTGCATTTCTTTTTTTTTGGGGATAAGGTGGCAAACGAGCAAGCAAGTGACCGCTACACATAGACAGAATGGAAATGGACGGAAAAGGGGAAATACAGGAAAAAAGATATTTCCTTTTCCAATCCATCCCCTTCCCATTCTATCCTTAATAGAAAGGATGGAAAAGAGAGGAGTACTAAAATTGGGCCTCCGACCTCATTCATCCGACAAAAAGCAGGAGTATAGTTCTACTTAAAGCATGTCTTGTGTGAGGTTGTGGTATGGTATAAGACATGAACTAAAAAAAAATATTTCCTTTTCCAATCCAACCCCCCACCCCCGTCAAATCCTTTTTCCCTTCTCGTCCTTTAATTATTAGAAAAGGATGGGAAGAGGCAGTGGACCAGAATTAAGCCTCAGCGACTTCACGCATCCTACGAAACACAAGTTTTTAAACGGTTTTATTTAGCTCGACCTGCACGGAATTTATTTGTTTATTTGGGTCAAAATAAGAAATTAAAATTTAAGCACCTTCCCGTTGTCAGATTGATATGACATTTCGTTCACACCATTAATTTAGATGACAATACAATTTTCAGTGCACATAAAATAAAAACGTTTAACTTAAAAGTGTTTTTTTTTTAATATTTTTTAATGGCAGAAGGTGGCAAACGAGCATGCAGGTCACCTGATATTAAGTGACTGCTACCCATATATAGATTCTTCAACAAGCTAATGAGTTACATGGGTTGACTACCTTTAATGTACAGAGAAGATAAAGAGGGATAAAGAGAAATAATTATATTTCCTATTCATTTCCTCTCCTGTCAAATCCCCTTCCCCTTCCTGCCCTTTCCCAACAAGGAAAAGGAAGGACTAGGATTAGGCCTGCGGCCTTACCAGGCCCATCAGACGAAACGCAGAAGCATATTTTTAGTTCACGCCTGTCTTTTGTGAGGTCTTTTCACCGGTCGAGCCGGCCTTTTTGTGTTTAAACTGATGATATCCTACGTTATGATTATCTAATATATTCCGCAGTTATTCCCGAGAGTATACCACTACAACTGGCCTCATGATTTACTCCACAATTACACAAGTTATCAGTTTAGCGCACACGGTAATGACGCTTAAAAGCCGCAGACTTGTTTCTCGAATGTTAGATAATATCTTCAATGGAAAATTGTGATCTGTAACGATCTGAACGCTCCGGAAGTAATTACAAATAGGAATTAACTATGCATTAAGAACATGGTAATGGTCCGTGTGTATTGTACAGTTAAAAAGGAACAACATTAAATATTTTCCTAGTAATATGTGACGCCATTTGCTTAAATTGATTACAGGTGCATGGTAGTTAATTGATGCACCTGTCAATGCATCTTGCATATGTAATAGGAAGATAAACAATACTAATAACTATTCAAGAGTAGAAATCCTGTTGGCATTGAGTTTATCGCATTTAATTACTTTAATATATGTATCGATTACATTGAATAGAAAATATTTAGATTAACAAACATAAATTCACATTTATTACATTAGTTATAGGTTACTGTACTACAGCAGTTGGATGGACCAGTTACTAAAGAAAATTTGACATAAGATGTCGGTCACCAGGACATCGTGTTGAATTGAAAAACAAACACGGAAATCATTCGATGTATCAATAAATCTAAATTAACACATAGTCCATTGGTCTCTCACGCAACAAAAGCACTTACGGCAACTTTCTCAGACACATCACTGCAAAATTTATCTCGATATTCGTTTATAGGTTGCGCCTAATTTCTGCTATCGAATTGAAATATTGTTGCAATCCTTTGTGTAACCTCCGATCACATTTTATTATCTGTACAGATAAAACAAACGGCAACGGATAATATCTTGGAATTCTTTTGTTTTTGTCTATGGAACCGTTATACCGACTTATTAAAATTAAGGAATTCGAAATAAGATTACGCGTAACGGATTTCTAATGCCAATGTTCTAATTTTTTTTATTAGGAATTACGGTTGTTTGTTCAACTTTCATATGAATAAATTGTACCTACGGTCTCCTTATTCTAATTCAATTTTGCAACTTAATGTTAAAAAAATGTTACCAATAGCCTTTTGAAGTGATATGTCTCTGTCTACTTCTTTCTTAAAGGGCGACAACTCACCTCTAGTTCATTTGGTGTTGTGGAAAGTCACACAAGCCCAGACTTTTTTGCCGTAATGTACTAGCTTTTTACGTCTTCTTCAACATTTATCGACATATTTCACTTCACTTACGCTATATCTTAATGTATTATATGCTTAAACCTTCTTCATGAATCGCTCCGACTATTGGTGAAAAAAGGTTTAGTAGTTTGTGAGTTTATTGCGTTCAAACAAACAGATCGGTCCGGCACATCACTAACCACTACATTACACTACGGACCGTTAAAAATGTATATCCACGGATAATTCATGGGTACGTCCGCGGATACGGATATCCGGCAGATAGCTAGTAGTAATATATACCTAGGTCGCCTTGTGGTGGGTGACCGGGAGATGATTGGAGGCACGGTGGGCCGGGGAGTGGCTGCAGCGGCGGATGGGCTGCTCATCATCAACTCCCCATCATCTGCGAACCTGGAACATGAGGAATATTTAAATAATATAACAATTTTATGACAGGTAATATTGTCTAATCGTTTCGCGTTCTACCGCCATCTTGAATCTGTTGGCGTACGTATCATTGACAAGACTGCTAATATAGCGTTGGGTTAACGATAAATCTCCTATTGGTTAAAATACCTTTTGAAATAAAGAGAATTAGAGACTTGCGACTAATAACAGATTATAATGTGTCAACGATCTGAGAGTAGCTACACTATTTTTTTAAATATTTTATAGTGTAACTGTGACGGAGGAACATATGCCTCCGACTTACAAAATACCTCAAATTACTTAATCTGCCAACAGTTTAAAAAAAGACGATTTGCGATTGCGTGTTTACTTGATTAAATAATTGTTGATGTACCATCATCTCTCAACATGTTGAGCGTAAATACGTGTAACGGAGTGGTCTTAGTATAAAAACAGGGTAAAACCATTTTGACACTAGCCAAGTATTATGTTTAAAAAAATAAGGCACATGTATAAATTAACTGTTACATTAAAATAACGTAACGTTTAACAACTTGTTATTTATTAGTGCAGTTAATCCATTGCATATACAGTGATTACAACAAGTATATGTCTATGAATAGTATAACGTATCGAACGTTCTTCCCACAGTCTTGTGCGTGCGTGCAGTTGCTTCTGTGAAGTTACTTTCAATTATTTTCGTTCGTAGATATTAAACTTATAAAAGATTTACATACGGAACTTAAATTAAATCTTTATAATATTATTTTGACAAGAGTGAGAATTGAAGACAGTGAAAAATAATTATTATTGAATTGAACGATATGTTTTTGTTTAAATAATTTTTAATGTTTAAGAAACCTTTGTAATATTGTTTGTGAATTTTGGTTATTTTTCATTGTCCATGACCTGTTGGAAAATAAATAACTTGTGTAATTAAATAAATAGTTACTAATGCTACGAAAATAATTGAATATAAAATCACATTTATTTGTTTACGTTTAGCGCCTGACTAAAGTATGACTTAGTATGATTTAAGTATGACAACGAATAAAAAAGTGGGTCTCCAGTTTCGACCAATCAGCGCTCAAATTTCGTTTTGTAGACAAAGACATTCATGTCTATTGGATAAATATGCGCCTGCCTTACGTCGCCTCTTTGTAAAATGCGTAAAAAAGAAACGGCACATTCTCAATGACTCGTTAAACTGACTATGTGCCGACCGTTTAGATTTTGCCTAGCCTGATTATAAAGTGCCTGCCCTTACAATCGGTCGGTGACACGTGTATTATATCATTTTTTATATTCTTATATAAATAATAAAATAATTATAATATTCCTTCTTACGTATTGTTGGCGTTGCTTTAGTTTAAGTTAGATGCTGATTCCAGTACTTAAAAATAATTTAGTTAATTGAGTTAATTAACATTTATCCAGGATTATAATTGTAGTCCATTAAAATTAAGCAACTAATATCTTGAGTCTATTATTTCATTAGAAAAAAATCGTGTTTTGTGGAAATTAACATCAATTTAGATTTATTACATTGCAGCACGCTAAATAAACGCTATATATCTAACTGAGAAATGAAAGTTACGTAGACAAATCTCAGATTTGATCATACTTTTGAGAAATAGGGGATTTAAATGACAGTGTTCTATTCATACTTTGCGAGTAGTGATTAATAAAATTAGATCGAAAATTTTGAACATAAATAGCACTCGATTTAGATAAATAGCAGATTGATCTAAATCGAGGAAGAAATTTTGTAAACAAACAAACAAAAAAAATCATACTTGGCGGCCATTACAATTTTTATACTTTCATCGGAAACTTTGTAGAAATCATGAGATAAAGTGAAGTGAAATTGTATAATTTGGATAGCTAATGTGTTAAAAAGTTTATATCTCGAAAATATCTTGGCGTAAAGGGTAAGGTGTATCCTTTGTTAACAAACTTTCCATCTTTATTTGAAACTATACATTCAAACAATATACTTAATAAACCAGTACGCGTACTACAATAAACTAATTTTGCGTGTATCTGACTGAAAACTATTATTAATAGAACCTAATAAACTATAACAAAAATATAGGACAAAGTGCGCTTTATTATTTTATTTTATTTAAAGTACTTGAAATGTAGGTACTGTAAACAAAACAATAAAAACTAGTTTTAATGTATAATTGGTAATGTTAATTATTATTTTTTAGATCATTTCAATATTAAACTTTAATATTTTCCACGTAAACAATGATCTTTTAAATATCAAGTTTGTCAAGTATTTTAATAGCTATTTGGGATTTTCCTAAAAGCGACTTGTAGTGTTTTAATTTGCAAACGTTACCTTATAGCTCATAATAATACCAATTACTCGAATTTTTGTAGTTCTTCTTATAATGCTCTTATTTGGGTAACAATTAATTCTGGTATTTCTTGTGTTCATTAAAAACTCGTCTTAACGAACCTGCATACATTTCCTGTTTACATACATATTTGTTATCAGAACTGAACAATATGGTCAGTTAAAATATCAAAACAAAAATTAGTAAGCGACAAAAGAATAACGACGGTCAAATCTTTGAATAACAGGCTCTAAACTGCAGATTTGGCCAATGACTTTCTTCAACGTATCAAAAAATACTGGTAGTATATAGAGTTTAACCATAGGCACATTAATTGGTAACTAATAAGCTAAATGTACTCGAATTGGGACATAATCATTACAGTTGTATTATGGACCGAGTTTGATGTCTCTTTCTCTCCTAAAGTGGCAATGAAATAAAAACGTGAGAGCGTACACTACAATAACTGGCGAGGCATGTATATTACACATATAGTATGGTCATAAAGTTTATCGATCAGATTAGTAACATACTAAAGAAGGGCTTGTATGCGTAGATGTATGGATGTAGATAAATCGAGAGAGGTGTGCCAGGATCGCGCCAAATGGAAATCCATAATCTCTGCCTACCCCTCTGGGTTACGGGTGTATAAAGTTTACCAATTTTTAAATCAAGTTTAAAGACACACTCGAACACATTACGGACTTACTTCCCTTCAACTCAGTTATAAAAGTATAAACGCAGTGAATTTGATAAGCTACTGCTCCGTTTTAAAAAGTTTAGTTATGTCCAAGTACCAATATGTAAATAAAAAATTAAAAGATAAAGCTTTAGCTAAAATTGTGCATAGCATAGCATCCATTTAACATAAGTTGGTTAAAACGGATTCTTCTCACTCTTATTTCAAATTTCGACTAATATTTTAGCAGAATTTTTAAGGTGAAAATTTTTTAACGGAGTAAACTTATAAGTTAATTAAACTTATGAGTCAAGTAAACCAACGAATCAACTCAATAGTTTTAATTATCAATTATGCCTACTTCAATTGAGGTACAATAAGTGAGAGTATTACCTGTTAAGTAGCAAAGGCCTGGGCGGTGTAGACGCAGCCGGTGTTTGCGATTGGGGTCGCGTTGGCGATATTGTGGTGGGATTTGTCATCGGCATCGACCGGGACGTGGAGGGTGCAGCTGGCAACACT